>JAODAL010004972.1:0-149323 GCA_025379985.1 Phyllomedusa bahiana | reverse complement strand
AGGGTACCCAGAGTAATGTGAGGGAGGAGGGGACATAATCAGAGAGAGGAGGCGGCATGAGTAGCAATTTATATCAAGGAGAGGGCATGAGAAGCAATCTATATGTGACATAAGAGGGGGTATGATCAGCAACCTGAGAGAGAGGATTGAGATAGAGTAATTGTCTCTATATGAGGCAGGAGGGGGACAGAGCAGTAGTTTATATGTGGGCTACAGTAGAAGTCTATATGTGAGAGAGGAGTAGCATGAACAGTGCTCAAATTGAAAGAGGATAGAGTATGAACTGAAGTCTGTATGTGAGAGAAGAGGGGGCATGAGCAGGAGTCTATATGTGAGCGAAGAGAGGGCATGAGCAGCAGTGTGTGTGAGAAAAGATGGGACATAATCAGAGCTCAATATGAGAAGGGATTGGGTTTTAGCAGGGGTCTGTATGTCAGAGAGGAAGGGACATGAGCAGAGGTGTCTATGTGAGAAAGGAATGAGCATAATCAGTGTTGCATATGTGAGAGAGGAGGAGGCATGAGCAGCAGTCTATATATGAGAGAGGAGGAGGCCGTAGCAGCAATCTTTAGGTGAAAGGCACTGACGGGATGAAGACCGTATGATGTCACTGTAGGTAGGGCTACAGCTGGCAGAGTTATGGAAAGCAGGAGAACAGCACTAAAGGTAGCAGTAGGAAAAGAAGCTTTTGTAGAGGCCAGGAGGATGTTGGAAAATAATGTGTATGCAGGGTGGACGGATCTGTGTATGCAGGGTGGATGGATGGATATATATATATATATATATATATATATATATATATATATATTTATTATATATATATATATATATATATATATATATATATATTATATATATATATATATAGATGGATGGATCTGTGCATGCAGGTTGGATGGATCTGTGCATGCAGGGCGGGTGGATCTATAAATACAGGAAGGCCAGATCTGTGAATGCAGGGAGAACACTTACTTGTTAGTTTTGTGGCTATTTTAAATATTTATCTTAGCTCGTCCTTTAGCTGAGGAGGTGGCAAGTTTGTTACACTAAGGAAAAAATAAAAAGTAAGAAAAAAATTGAATTACACTGTGCGGTAAGGGGGTTAAGTATAGGAGATGAAGAGGTAGGTATAGAGGTTTTAGGTAAAGTGGGGCAAAGGTAGGTGTAGGGGGGTGTAGGTATATGGGGTGTAGGTATAGGAGGTGTAGAGGTAGGTGTAGGGGATGTAGATAAAGGAGGTGTAGGTATAAGGGATTTAGGTATAGGGGGTACAGAGGTAGGTATAGGGGTGTAGGTATAGGGGTTTAGAGGTAGATATAAGGGGTGTAGAGGTAGGTACAGGAGGTGTAGATATTGGAGGTGTAGGTATAAGGGATGAAGGTATAGGGGGTGCAGCGGTAGGTATCGGGGGTGTAGGTATAAGGATGCAGAGTTAGGTAAAGGGGGTGTAGGTATAGGGGTATAGAGGTAGGTATAAATGATGTAGAGGTAGGTATAGCGGTGTAGGTATAGGGGTATAGAGGTAGTTATAAAGGATGTAGATATAGGAGGTGTATATATAGGGGATGAAGGTATAGGCAGGTAGGTATAGGGGTGCAGAGGTAGGTATCAGGGTATAGGTATAGGGATTCAGAGTTAGGTATAGGGGGTGTAGGTATAGGAGTATAGAGGTAGGTATAAAGGATATAGGGGGTGTAGGTATATGGGTATAGAGGTAGGTATAAAGGAGAAAGTGGTAGGGTTTTGGTATTGTAAGCTGGGGGTTTAAAAAAAAAGGGAAAAGGGTAAAAAAGGAAAATGTAGGAGGGTGGGGTATGTGGTGTGGGTATAAGGGTAAAGGGTAGGTATAGGGAAAATGCGGGAAAATCCCCGTGGGGGCCAAAAGTTTTGGCCCCCTGCATTTTGTCAGAAAAATACTCACTTTTTTCCCCTGAAAATGTTTAAAAATTTAAACAAATTCTTTGGTATTTTTTAACTTCCATTTAATTTTTTCTCAAGGGAAAAACCACAAAAAGAATTGTCAAAAAACCCCAAATTGGGATTTAATTCCCCCAAAACATAAAAAGGGGGGGGACAAAAAGAAATTTTGCACTTTTTTAAAAAAATCATTGTATTCTTCTCTAATTTGTGTAATAAACAGCACCTGAAAACTTCCCTTTTGGCCCCTAAAGGGTTTTGGGGCCAGGGACAGGGATTAAATTTGATTTTAAACCCTTTCTGTCCGGGTGTTTTGGGTGGGGGCCCCCCTTTGGCATGGAGAAAAGAAAGAAGACCAAAGAACTTTTTTTGAGGGGACTTGAAAACCCAATTTGTGAGGAAGCATGAGAAATTCTCGGGGCTCCCAAGCCCTTTCTCCAAAGACCTGAATTTTTCCTGTGTATACAGTGCGCAGTTTTCCTTAAAAGGAAGTGTAAACCCCATGGCATTTGTGGTTTAACCTCCCTAGATGTGGGGACCCCTTTGGCACTGTGGCTAACCTCCCGAGATTTTGGACGGGACCCCATGGCCCACTGTGGCAAACCCCTCCCTAGTTGGGGACGGAGCCCATGGCACTGTGGCTAAACCCTCCGGGAGATGTGGACGGAGCCCAGGGGCACTGGGGCAAACCCGCCCTAGATGTGGACAGACCCCATGGCCCCCTGTGGCTAAACCCCCCCATATGTGGAGGGAAACCCCTTTGGATGGGGGAAACCTCCCTAGATGTGGACGGAGCCCATGTCATTTTGGCAAACCCCCGGGAGATGGGGGACGGAGCCCATGGCACTGTGGCTGACCCCCCTTGTTGGGGCCCGGAAAGCCCATGGCACTGTGGCAAACCCTTCCCGGATGTGGCGGGGGCCCAAATGGCACTGTGGTTAACCTTCTAGATTTTAATTTCCCATGGCACTGTGGAAAAACCCCCCTTTAGTTTGTAAACCCCAGGGGGCACTGGGGGCAAAACCCTCCCGGGATGTGGACGGGGGCCCATGGCCCTGGAAAAACCTCCCTAGATGTGGAGGGACCCCCATGGACTGTGGCTAACCTCCCTAGATGTGGAGGGGAGCCCATGGAAAATGGGGTTAACCGCCCCTAGTTTGGGGCAGACCCCAAATGGCACTGTGACTAACCCCCCCGGATGTGGACGGGGGCCCAGGGGCACTGTGGCAAACCCCCCTTTAGTTTTGGACAGAGCCCTGGAAACTGTGGTTTAACTTCCCTGATGTGGCCCCAGACCCCATGGCACTGTGGTAGCCCCCCCTAGATGGGGACAGAGCCCGGGGAAACTGTGGCAAACCTCCCTAGATGGGGGACGGACCCCAGGGCCCACTGTGTCAACCTCCCGAGTTGTGGACGTAGCCCATGGCACTGTGGCTAACCTCCCTAGTTTTTGGCGGACCCCATGGCACTGTGGTTAATCCCCTGAGATGTGGAGGGAAAGCCCGGGGAAAATTGGGGGCAAAACCGCAAGATGTGGAGGGGAGCCATGGCATTTTGGGGCCCAAACCCTTCCCGAGATGTGGACGGGAGCCCCTGGCACGTGGCAACCCCTCCCTAGATGTGGACGGAGCCCAGGGCCCACTGTGGCTGACCCCCTAGTTTGTGGACGGACCCCATGGCATGGGGGCTAACCTCCCGGGGTTTGGGGCGGACCCCAGGGGCACTGTGGCTTACCTCCCTAGATGAAAAATTCCCATGGACTGTGGCTAACCCCCTTTAAAAGTAAAACCCCGGGGGCCACTTTTGGTTTAACCTCCCGAGATGTGGACGGGCCCCATGGAACTGTGGCTAACCCCCGGGAGATTGGGTCGGACCCCCATGGAAACTTTTGGAAACCCTTTCCCAAAGAGGGTTGGGCGGACCCCTTTTCCCCCACCCCTGTGGAAACCCCCCTAGATGTGGATGGAGCCCATGGCACTGGGCCCCAAACCCCCCTTTAGATGGGGACGGGGGGCCCAGGGCACTGTGGGCTAACCCCCCCAGAGGGTGGACGGAAAAAGAAAAAAATTTGACGGGGAGATTTAAAAGCAAAAATTTTGAGGATGGGGGATAAAGGAACCTCAAACTAAATCCAAAAAAGTCAAGCTCCCCTGCGGGCCCGGGGGTACAAAGGGGTCAACCCGTACTATCCGTCGGCTTTCTGAATGAAAAGGGACTGTGGGGGAGGAGACCCGGGGAAGCCCCCAAACTTTTCCCCTAAAAAAATTTAAAAAAAGCCAGGCGGGGATTTTTGCAAAACTTACTGAAAAAAGTTCAATTTTTTTTTGGGGGAAATTTTCCCCTGGTCAAAATGGAAAAATTTTAGGGGCTTTTTGGGAAAAAGGGGCCCATCAACATAGATTTTAAACAGAAAAAAAAAAGGGGCTTTTTCAAAAAAAAGAACCCGGTCCCTTTCCAGTCAAACATGGCGAAGGCCTCCCTGTTGGGGGTTTTTGGGGTTTTGGGCTTTTGCTGCCTTGGGCCCCTGGACTCCCTTGGGACCGTGGTGCGGGGCATTAGGAAGTTTTTTTTAAAGGGAAAAACCAAACACATTTTGCAGCATAATTTGGGGGCCCAGTTTTGGGAAAGCGGGTCTCCCTCAGAGGTCGGGGTTCTTCCGGGCGGGGACAAATGCCCAAAACCACCATTTCAAAAAGCCCCTTTGAAAATGGTTTAAGGGGAAAGCACTGGAGACTTTAAAAAGGGTGGGCGAAATGGGTCCAGACCTAAAATTCCTTTGAACACCTGTGGAGGGGGTTTCCCCAAAAATGGAAAGTTTGGAGAAGGCACCCTTCAAATCTCAGGGCCCTGGGGGCCAGTTTGCCAAAAAGAAAAAGGGTCAAAATTTTTCCAGCAGAGCTTTGGAAAGGGAAAACTCATTGATGGTTCCCGGAAGGGGGTTTTTCGCAGAAAAATTTTGGGCCCAAAAGGGTTGTGCTAAAAAGTATTGGGGGCTGAGGGTCCCAATACTTTTGCCCGGCCCCCTTTTTTGGGAGTTTTGTGTGAAATGATCAATGATTTGTTTTTTTTTCATTCTCTTTTGTTTTTTTCTTTGAAAGGGAAAAATTTTAAATGTTTATTTTTAAATTTCCAAAGAATTGTGATTGAAATTTCATTTTCGGGGAAGAAACTGAGAATTATCGGGCAGAATTGCAGGGGTCCTTTTATTTTTTGGCCACCACTGTAGGTGGTGTAGGTGTAGGGTTTGTAGGCATAGGTGGTATAGAGGTAGATATAGGGGATGCAGATATAGGGTTTGTAGGCATAGAGGGTGTAGATATAGGGTTTGTAGGTATACGGGGTATAGGTATAGGGATTGCAGAGTTAGGTATGGGGGTTTGTAAGTTGTGGGTTTTAGGGGTTTGGGTTTTTGGGGATGCGGATTTTTTGTAAAAGGTGTATGGGGGGTAAAGAGGAAAGGGTTTTAGGATTTGTAGTTATGAGTCGGGGTGGGGGCAATGTTTACTGCTATAGACAAATGAAACATCCGCTCCAAAAAGAGAAAAACTGCATCTGTAACAGTGCGACACCCACCATGTACAATGATGGTGTCTGCCTTTTATAATTAAAGGGGGGCAGGGGTTTTGGGAGGTAGTCACTGCTTTCCCGGCACCCCCCGATAAGCGAGGCCATTATTTTTTCTGGTGGGGTGGGCTGTTACAGATTTAGTTTCCCTCTGGAGCTGATCTTCTATTTGTTTTTAGCAGGGGAAAAAATAAGCGTTTTTCTATAAAAACTTGGGAACAAAACGGTTTCTCTCTTGCCCTGGAAACAAAAACCGATCTCTTTATGGGTTTGGAAATCTTACTCCATTTAATTGAAGCTGCTTAATGGGGAAAAGGGCCCAAAAACCTTTTCCCAACCCTAAATGTCCATCTCTGGGTATTTTTCAGGATGTGGCCTCTGGAGCCTCCATCAGCAGAGAAGCAAGTCCGTTTCCCCGTCCCCTTTTCATCCTGGAGGTCACATCCCCGGAGCTTTCAGTGTGTTCCCCCCCTAAAAATTGTTTCTAAACCTGTCGTATCCTTAATTTTTTGGGGCAAGATTAAACAAACATTTAAAAATGTGTGTTTGTGGAGACCATGGGGGGGGGGGATGCTCCCCTCTCCTTCCATCAATCGCTGTCACCCCCAAAAGGGTCCCTGGGCACGAGGTTAAATTTAATTTGGGGATCGTGACACATTGTATAATGTGACGCAGTTCAGCAAAGGTTGAGGTTGGACACGTGTACGTTAGTTCTGGAATTTTAGTAAATTACATATATCCCAGAAAATCCCTTCTAATGCCTTTATCTATCAGCTGAAGATGAGCTGTTATTCAGCAGTGGTTCTACAGTACTCGTCGATGTTCACATAACACCGTCCGGGTCTTCAGCGATGCTGACAGAAACCGGGGATCGGGGTCCAGGGAGCATCACCCCCGGGTTTGGGGGCCCTTTATGGATTTTTCCCAGGGGCTTTGGGGGTATAATTTACCCGTACACAAAAATTTGGAATGGTGAAGTCAGAAGCTTTCCGTAAAGGGTGGCTCCACGATCCTGTCCGCCAGCTCAAATCCTTTACTCCATCCAACCGGCTTGTCCATGGGCAACAAGTTTGCTGAAAAGATAAAATGGGCATCAGTGAAATATTAGTAAATAATTTAAAATCCTCCCCCCTTCACTTCTGAGCAATAACGTCGATTGCATCCACCAGGAATCCCTGCACCAGTTCTACAAATCCACGTATAAGATTTAGGATCAACCAGAAATGTAAAAGTCTAAACTGAATGATAAGTGAGGGGCCGAGCTCAAAATGACAATTTACAGGGTGAGTTAAATGTCCCAGGAAACCCTTTCATTTCATAAACGAGAGTGAAAGTGATATATCTGAATATCCCAGCAATCAATGGGGGTGGGGTCTATCTTTTAGCCTATGTCCAGAACATGGCTGCCATCTTGAAAGCCGCCATGCTGGATTAAGGGCAAGTTGTTCCAATGGGAAGGTGGTCATGTAGTCTATCAAAGAAGACCAGAATTGTCTCAGAAATCGATTACCACAATCAGAATTGTAATATCTCATGAGGTTTAAAAGTTATCAAGACAGGAAGTTCTCATACGAGTTTATAACGATTGGAGGTAGCCAATCCAGTGATGCCAAATAGCAGAAAAAGTCTCTTGCTGCTTACCCCGAGTTGAACGTATGCTTGCACTGTAGTATATACGCGCTCCTCCACCTTTTTCTTTTTCGGTTCCTGCGTATTTCCTTTGGGGACACCCCCGCACGGGGCTGCCCTCAACGCCCAAACATAGAATTTTCCACAAAGGGAAAAATCCAGCGGGGGAATTATTCCAAGGTTATTCATATTTATCTTCATGGACAACAAAACGACAGCATCTAACGCTAACGTGTTTCCAATCCATAGACTTCATACTCACAGCTGTGAGCAAGAATCCTGTTGGATTGGAAACGCGTTAGCGTTAGATGCTGTATGTTTTGTTTGTCCTGAAGATAAATATTGAATAAACTTTGGATTAATTCACCCGCTGGAGTTTCCCGTTGTGGTATAAGCTTCGATGCCAAATAGCTGTTGATGTTGCTGTGGCAATTTTCTGTGTCGATAACTTTTGAACCACCAGAGATATTGAAAATATGATTGAGGCAATAAGCTTGACGCCTCTGGAGAATTAATCTTTTTTCTCCAGAGAGAGGGTGCCCTTTTTTCATCTAAAGGTGCTTTACATGAAATAGCTTGCCCCCATACATTTTGTTGGGGCCATTACTATGCTTATATAAAATAATATTGTCTCCCATCTTTTCTCAAGACTAAATAATTTAAATTCTTTTAACCATAACTAAAATGTTCTATTCCAATAATTAGTTTGGTTGCTCGTCTTTGCACTCTCACGAGATACATTACATACATAACTCTTGGACTCTTTTTCTCTACCCTTTTACCTGAAAAACATACTCAGAAGTGCCATAATCAGGGTCACACAGTGCTCATGGTCCCACCATGCTCAGGGATCCACCATGCTCAGGGTCCCACCATACCCCTGTGCCCAGTCCAAACCTTTCCCCAGCAGGGGTCCTTTGGTTTACAATAAAAGGGGGAAAAGACACTGTGGAGCTCATAACAAAACATAGCACATGTCCTGCATACCTAAGGGGGGCCCCTAAAGAACTCCGGTACACCGGTCTGTCACTGGTCATCATGTTTATGAGATGCCTTTCATGCATACATAGGCTGAATATCACTCCCCGGGCCCTTTTTTTAGGTACAAATGTTTTTAAGGGGTTGGACCCCTTTTCCCCTTCAAAAAGCCTCAATTTCTTCTGGCATAGATTCAAAAGGTGCGGGAAGCTTTCCCTCAAATTTTGGCATATTGACAGATGGCTACACGTTGCCGCAATTTGTCCCTGCACACCCATGATGCGAATCTCCGTTCCACCACATCCCAAAAAGATGTTTATTGGATTGAATCTGGTGATGTGGGGGCTTTTGAGTACAGGAACTCATTGTCTGTTCAAAAACCGTCTGAATGATTCCAGCTTTTGACATGGGCATTATCCTGCTGAAATAGCCCAGAGTTGGGTACATTGTGGTCATAAAGGGATGGACATGGTCAGCAAAAAATACTCAGGTAGGTGTGGCTTGCAAGTGCTCAATTGGACCAAGGGGCCCAAAGAGTGCCAAAAAAAATTCCCACCCATGACACCCCCCACCACCAGCCCGAACCGTTGAACAAAACAGGAGGATCCCGCTTTTTTAAATTTAAGTTACGGCAAAATTCTGACCCCCCACATCCGAATGTCGCGCAGAAAAACGGATCCAGACCAGGCCAACGTTTTTTTTTAATATTCTCTGTCCAAATTTTGATGAGCTTGGGAAAAATTGAGCCTCAGTTTCCTTTTTCTTAGCTGAAAGGAGTGGCACCCGGTTGGCTTTGCTGCTGTTTGCCCCTCGCCTCAAAGTTGCGGTTTCTGTGCGTTCAAAATGCTTTTGCCTACCTTGGTTTAACGGGTGGCTATTTGAGTCCTGTTGCCTTTTATCAGCTGAACCAGTCTGCCCTTTTTTCCTTTTACCTCTGGAACAACAAGGCTTTCCGCCCCCAGGACGACGCTCACTGGATTTTTTTTTCTTTTTCGGACCCTTCTTGTAAACCCTAGAGATGGTTGTGGTGAAAATCCCGGGGATCAGCAGTTTTGAAATTTTTCCCGACCAGCCCTTCTGGCCCAACAACCATGCCACTTCAAAAGGGACTCAAAACACCTTTCTTCCCCCCTACTGAGCCGGTTTTAAAAGCAGGGGGATTGTTTGACCATGTTACATGCCTAAATGCACTGAGTGCCGCCGTATTGGCTGAATTTGAAAAATTAAGTGTTAACGAGCAGTTGGACAGGTGTACCAATAAAGTGGCCGGGGAGTGTATATCTGCTCGGGGAGGATCTGTAGGTTTATTTAAAAGACAATAATAGTGCACTGTTTAACAGACAAAATTTTTCCCTATAGATCCTGGGTTTGGGCCCTGATTTGTAATTAATATGTGGTGTACAATAAAACATTTATAATGTCCCAGAGACCCCCAAAGAGCCCGGACTGGAGTACGTTACGAAATAAATCCTGGAGACCCTTAAAAGGAGGTAGAACTTTATCAACATGATGTCCTGGAGTGTCTGTGAAAGAAGCTGGGACTTTATCACAGTTATGATGTCCTAGAGATCCTTTGGAAGAAGCTAGGACTTTATCACAGTTATGATGTCCAGAGATCCTCTGGAAGAAGCTAGGACGTTATCACAGTTATGATGTCCTGGAACCTCTCTAGAAGAAGCTAGGACCTTAGTACAATGACGATGTAGGGGAAAACCTCTAGAAGCTAGGACTTTCATTCAGTTATATCATGGAGAAGCTTTGGAAGAAGTTAGGACTTAAGTACAATTATAATGTCCCAGAAACCATCTACAAGAAGCTAGGACCTTATCACAGTTATGTCCTGGAGAAGCTCTAAAAGAAGCTAGGACTTTATTAAAGTTATGATGTCCTGGAGAAGCTCTAGGAGAAGCTAGGACATTAGTACAATTATAATGTCCCAGAGACCCCCTAGAAGAAGCTAGGACCATATCACAGTTATGATGTCCTGGAGACCATCTGGAAGAAGCTAAGACTCTATTAAAGTTATGATGTTCTGGAGAAGCTCAGAAGAAGGAAGTATGGGCATTAGTATAATTAAATGTCCCAGAAGACCCCTAGAAAGAGCTAGGACCATATCACAGTTATGATGTCCTAGAGATCCTTTGGAAGAAGCTAGGACTTTATCACAGTTATGATGTCCAGAGATCCTCTGGAAGAAGCTAGGACGTTATCACAGTTATGATGTCCTGGAACCTCTCTAGAAGAAGCTAGGACCTTAGTACAATGACGATGTAGGGGAAAACCTCTAGAAGCTAGGACTTTCATTCAGTTATATCATGGAGAAGCTTTGGAAGAAGTTAGGACTTAAGTACAATTATAATGTCCCAGAAACCATCTACAAGAAGCTAGGACCTTATCACAGTTATGTCCTGGAGAAGCTCTAAAAGAAGCTAGGACTTTATTAAAGTTATGATGTCCTGGAGAAGCTCTAGGAGAAGCTAGGACATTAGTACAATTATAATGTCCCAGAGACCCCCTAGAAGAAGCTAGGACCATATCACAGTTATGATGTCCTGGAGACCATCTGGAAGAAGCTAAGACTCTATTAAAGTTATGATGTTCTGGAGAAGCTCAAGAAGAAGGCTAGGGCATTAGTATAATTATAATGTCCCAGAGACCCCCTAGAAAGAGCTAGGACCATATCACAGTTATGATGTCCTGGAGACCCTCTGGAAGAAGCTAGGACCTTATCAGAGTTATGATGTCCTGGAGAAGCTCTAGAAGAAGCTAGTACCTTATCACAGTTATGATGTCCTGGAGAAGCTCCAGAAGAAGCTAGAACTTTAGTAAAATAATGTCCCGAACCTTCAAAGAAAATGTATTTACCCCTCCCTTTTCCTGCTGTGTAGAGCGTCATCCGTCCTTACACTTACCCATTTGGGGCGAAGATTTTCCCCAGTTTCGAGGTTTATTGTAGAGCAGCCTCTGTTTTGACCAGAAAATGTTTTTGGTAGTTGGTAGGTCGGCCTCTCTTTGTGTTGCTCGCGTCTCCCCCCCGTCCTTTCGATATTTCTTGTACTACTGTTGGTCCACACACAGATAGTGCTGTTTATGAAGAGGACTTTTCCATGCCAACGTACCGAACAGCTCAGGAGGATTCTTTTTAAAGCCCTGGTTCCCCCCTTTTACATCTATCAAAGGAAATTTCTTGATACCTTTCCGCCGCCCCCCCCCAAAATCTCCATGGGATTTGTTTGGAGCTAATGTCGCCCCAAATAAACCGGTGAACCCTTTTAACCCCGTAAAACAAAAGTTTTAAATTACAACACAGTTCAGTCCTTGAATTTTTTTTCAAAGCAGAAATTTCCCAGGTGGATTTGAATAAAAGGGTCAATGTTTGGTTCCTACAGAAATTTTTGTTTCCCTTATAGTTCGCACCTTAACAAAAGGGAAAGGGGTGAGGTGGTAATTGAACCTGCGATAACTTTTTGTTGGGGAAAGAAGCTATCACTTTCATTTTGGGGACCTTTCCTGACTTGTAATGTCCACATTTTAGGATCCGTATTTATAGACTCTTCTAGAAAAGGGCCAGTAAGCATGGGGCGCTATACCTCAAAGATCTCGGTTGGGAGGGGGGATTTCTAAAAAAGAGCATTCACTGTAGTAGATGAATTACAGCTCCGGGTTTTAAATGACAAAAAAAACTGAAAAAACCATGGATACTTGTGCTTTAGACCTGTCTTCTGCCTTGGACATGTCGACCTCCCGCTGTTCAGATTTCTCATCTCTTGGCATCATACACCTGAATGTTCCTGAATCTCCTCGTACCTTACTGGTCAGGCATTTAATGTCTTTCACTGATTCATAACTTACTGCTCTCAAAGTCTCTCTGTTGGTGTCCCTAAGGGGTTAATCCTGGGCATTTTATCTTCTCTATCCATACTCTTGGCTTGAGGCAACTCATGCATGGACATCTGTGATCTCACTCTTACGAAGCCTACGAGCCGCCTCCACTGCCGTGTCTTAGTGTCAGAACTGATCGACCATGTGATGAGCGACTTGTTGGCTCTGATATTTCGCATGGGTACTTTTGAATTTGGGGGACTTCTTTATCTTCTTCCGCTGTCGGGCCCACATATGCAGTCCAGCAATTTCCTTCGGCCAGAGACGTATCTATGGGGGGTATGCCGTTCTCTCTTCTTGGGAAATCTTCTTCATGGCGGCTCGGACCAGTGATCTTTCACTTGGGAATCAGCCTGATAACACACTGAACTATTAGGGAAGGTGAGGACAGGTTGGAATTTGTAGTAACAAGAGGAAGATTGTCCGACCACCAGGAGCAAAACAGTAACGATGCAGTTACAGGAAAGAATCTGCAGAACTAAGCAGATGCTAAATAGCTTTCAGTTCAAGTTAAAGTATGAGAGCCAAGATGTTTGTCTATAAAATGATGGGAGTCTCATGTACAAAGCTGTAGTGTATGGTGAGAGATGGAGCCTGGAAGTCACAAGTTCAAAGCATTATTACTCTTTTGCTTGTCAGTGTAAAATATATTTATTTGGGTAAAGACTTTAGACACAAAAAACTTTAATGAATTGTAAATATGAAAAACGCTGCAGAAAGTGGGAAAAACAAAACCGTCCTGAATAACATTTGTGGAGTCTGTGGGTTTGTTCTGAGGAATAGTATCTCCCCCATCAGATCCTTCATAGACGACCTCACAGCTGAGCTCATTATTTCCAGGCTAGAGAACGGCCTCTCTACACTAACTTGGGGAAAAGCGGTGACCACAGGGGTCACATCTCTCCCAATCTCTGGGTGTAGAGGAGTCGCCTCCGGCACAGTCAGGTCTGATGAGGCTTCATCTTCTCGCTCTGTTTGCTGTGGGAGCGGGATCTTCTCCCTGCGGTAACGCTTTGTACCAGGGCATCAATTACTCTCCTCATCTGATGAGGCTGAAGATCTGGGAGCAGTAGCACTGGCAAGACCCAATTCCTCTTGCTCTTGGCGCCGCATTGAACTAACTGGACTAATTAAATATATATTTTGGGAGTCGGAGTCGCTCAATTTTATAATGACTCTGACTCCACCAAAATGGGCACCAAGTTTGACTCCACTGCCCTGCCCATTATTTGCCAACCACCATAAAAGGATGCTGCAGCACTGGGCAAATTGTCCAATCTGTCACACCCTGATGTTTAGATTACAAGCATAGCAGCAACCTACATGTGAGATAGGAGGGGTCATGTGCAGCAGTCTACATGTCAGAGAGGAAGGGGCTACAGCAGAAGTTTCTATGAGATAGGAATGGGCTACAGCAGCAGTCTATAAGAGGAAAGGTGGATAGCCAGCAGTTCTATTTTAGGGGAGGGGGGATACAGCAGCCCGTTATAAGAGAGAGGTGGAAGTGCAGCGGGCTAAACTGTGGAGAGGGGGGGGTAATAAACAGCAGTCTATGTGTAATAGAAGAGGTGGAAAGAGCAGCAGTCTATATGTCAGAGAGGAGGTGGTTATAGCAGCAGTCTATGTGTAAGAGAAGAGACGGATAGAGCAATGGTCTATATGTGAGAGAGGAGGGGACTACAGCAACAGTCTATGTGTGAGAGAGGAAGGGGCTACAGCAGCAGTCTATATGTGAAAGAGGAGGGGGGCTCCAGAAGCAGTCTATGTCTCACAGAGGAGGGGGGCACAGCAGCTCTTGTGATAGAGGAGAGAGTATGAGCAGCAGTCAATATGTGACAGAGGAGGGGGTACAGCAGTCCATGTGACAGAGGAGGGGGCATGAGCAGCAGTCTATATGTGACAAATGAGGGGGCTTGAGCAGCAGTCTATATGTGAGAGAGGAGGGGGTTATAGCAGCAGTCAATATGTTAGAGAAGAGGCGGATAGAGCAATAGTCTATATGTGAGAGAGGAGGGGACTACAGCAACAGTCTATTTGTAAGAGCAGCAGTCTATATATGAAAAAGGAAGGGAATAAAGCAGCAGTCTATGAATGAAAGAGAATGGAGCTACAGCTGCAGTCTATATGTGAAGAAGGAGAAAGATAAAGCAGCAGTCTATATGTGAGAGAGGAGGGGGCTAAAGCAGCAGTCTATATGTGAGAGAGGAGGGGTCTAGAGCAGCATTCTATATGGGAGAGAGTAGGGGGATAGAGCAGCAGTCTATGTGTGAGAGAGGAGGGGGATAGAGCAGCAGTGTATATGTGACAGAGGAGGGGGCTCCAGAAGCAGTATGTGTCTGACAGAGGAGGGGGTACAGCAGTCCATGTGACAGAAGAGGGGGCATGAGCAGCAGTCGATATGTGACAGAGAAGGGTCCATGAGCAGCAGTCTATATGTGACAGAGGAGGAGGCATGAGCAGCAGTCGATATTGTTATTTTTTATTTTTGCTTTATCGATACAATTTGGGTCTATATTATACTTGATAGATTTCCTGCAGGATTTTTCTGACCCCAACTCAGATATATAGAACAGCTGTAGAAATGTTTATAACAAATCTGTCACATGTTGACAACAGTAGTTTTTTGCACATTCGATCGTTGATCTGGGAGGAGGGTCATTTGGATTTTTGCACTTTTGTGTGATTATGTGAATTGCTTGTAGCCATTGTCTGGAGTTTGGATGAATTCCCGCATCATATATAGGGGATGGGCACCACGCATCGGCTCAGGTCTCCATATTTCCCCCACACCCAGCGCTATCCTCTGTCTACACCTTGTGGACGCTATTATCTAGTTATTTGTTCTTCTTTTTCTTCTTTTTATTTCTCTCAAGCTCTTGTAGTCTCAGCTCATGCTCATGCTGGTCCTGTAGTATATTTCTTTCATATTCCCGCTCCATGCTCTCCATTCTCTCCTTATGTAAATCTCGACCTGGCTGCTGCAGTTTTTCCTCCTCTTCCTGCTTCAGTTTGAACTCTCGCTCCATTCTAATTTTTTCCAGATCCTTCTGTTTTTGTAGATTTCCCTTCAGAATCGTCATTTCTCTGTCGTGAACATAATTCAGCACCCGAGACTTCCGTTCTGCCAGCTCCTTATCCGCGTCCCGAGGTACTTCAGCCCGGAACTTAGCGTCACCGATGACCTCGTAAAGAAACTGGATGATCGCTTCATCAGTTGCCCTTTTTCTTCTCTGATTTTTCTCTGTGTAGTTTTCAAGGGCAAACACATATTCGGTTCCAATGTCCCTGAATAGTTCTTCCATTTCATTACAGTTCTCGTGACTCTTATGAGTGAGGACAACGATGGGAACGACCACTGAAATAAAAGCGACAGAAAGAAACCAATTGTTTCCTCATTCATGGAGAGGTGAGAGAAGCAGCAGAGACTTGCCTTTCGATTTCACTTAATGGACAAAAATTCATATTAGAGTCACAGTTATCGAAAATAATTCAGTGGAGGATGCAAAGCAGGAACATGGATTGGCCTCCATTGTCTTACAGGGGATTACAGCAGCAGTTTTTATGACAGTGAGGGGGGCCATGAGTGGCAGACTATGTGACTGAGGAGAGGGTGAGCGATCTGTATGAGAGTGAGGGAGGCCATGATCGGCAGAACTATGGTGAGAGACAGAGAGGTGTGAGCAGCATCGTATGAGAGGGAGGGCTGAGCGGCAGACTATTTCGTGAGAGAAGAGAGGGGTGTGAGCAGATCGGTATGAGAGTGAGGGGTGCATGAGGGCCGACTATGTGAGAGAGAGAGGGTGTGAGCAGATCTGTATGAGAGTGAGAAGGCATGAGCGCATACTATGTGAGAGAGGTGGGTTTGAGCAGCATCTGTATGAGAGTGGAAGGGATGAGGGGCCGGACTGTGTAGTGAGAGAACTTGTTGCAGATCTGATGAGAGTGAGGGGGGCATAAGCGGAGATAGGTGAGAGAAGAGAAGTGTCTGCTGCATCTGTAAGAGAGTGAGGGGGGCCTGGGCGGTCAGATAGGTGAGAGATACTGAGAGGGTGTGAGCAGCATCTGTATGAGAGCGAGGGGGGGCATGAGCGGCAGACTGTTTGAGAGAGGAGAGCTGTGAGCAGAATCTGTATGAGAGTGAGGGGGCGGCAATGAGCAGCAGATATGTGAGAGAAGAAAGGGTGTGAGCAGCATACGTATGAGAGTGAGGGGGGCATGCGGTCAGTCTATGTGTGGGAAGGAGAGTGTGGCCAGCATCTTTATGAGGTGTGAGGAGGGCATGAGCGGCAGTTCTGGGAGAGATGAGAGGTGTGAGAGCATTCGTATGAGAGGCGAAGGGCAGGCTTGAGCAGAGAATATGTGAGAGAAGAGAGGGTGTGAGCGCATCTGTATGAGAGTGAGGGGGCATGAGCGGAGATGTGTGAGAGAATAGAGGGAGTGAGCAGCATTGTATGAGGCGCGAGGGGGCTTGGAGCGCTCAGGGGACTTTGTGAGAGAAGAGAGGGTATGAGCCGCATTCTGTATGAAGAGTGAGGGGAGCATGAGCGGCAGACTTGTGAGAGAAAAGAGGGAGTGGGCAGATTGTATGAGAGTGAGGGGGGCATGCGGGCGACTTATGTGAGAGAGAGCGGGTGTGAGCAGCATCTGTGTTGAGAGCGAGGGGGAATGAGCGGCAGACTGTGTGAGAGACGAGAGGGTGTGAGCAGCATCTGTATGAGAATTGAGGGGGGAGAGGGCTGACCTGTGTGAGAGAATGAGAGGGTGTGGGCAGCATCTGTATGAGTGCGAGGAGGGCATGAGTGGCAGACTATGTGATGAGTCGAGAGGGTGTGAGCAGATTGTTGAGAGGAGGGAGTATGAGCGGCGATATGTGAGGAGAGGAGAGGGAGTGGCAGAATCTGTATGAGACGTGGAGGAGGGCTGAGCGGACGATGTGTGGTGAAGAGGGGTGTGAGCAGCAATGTATGGGAGTGAGGGGGCACTGAGGGGAGCTGTGTGACGAGAAGAGACGTGTCGAGCTATCTGTATCGGAGTGGAGGGGGCATGAGTGGCAGGACAATGTGAGAGAAGAGAGGGTGCTTGTGGGCAGCTGTATGAGAGCGAGGGGGCATGAGAGAGATAGTGAGACGAAGAGAGGGGGTTTGGAGCAGATCGGTATGAGAGTGAGGGATGAGGCGGCGGAATGCGTGAGAGAAGCGAGGGTGGAGCAGATTGTATGAGAGTGAGGGGGATTGAGAGCAGATTGTGTGAGAGAGAGAGGGAGTGAGCAGAATCTGTATGAGAGTGACGGGCATGAGTGGAGACTGTGAGAGAGAAAGGTGTGGGAGCCTGATTGTATGAGGTTGAGGGCTTGAGCGGCCGCCTATGTGAGAGAAGCGGAGTGTGGGCAGCAATGTATGGAGCGGAGGGGGGCATGAGCGGCAGACTATGTGAGAGAGAGAGGGTGTGCGCAGCATCTGTCTGAGAGAGAGGCGGATGAGGGCAGATATGTGGAGTCGAAGAGAAGGTGTGAGCGGCATCTGTTTGAGGTGAGGGTTTGAGGGGGGCTATTAAAGCCGGGGGGGCAGACGTATGAGAGAGGAGATGGTGTGAGCAGCTCGGTATGAGGAGACGAGGGGGATGAGGGCAGACTGTATGAGCGAGGCGAGGTGTTGAGCAGATTGTATGAGAGTGACGGGGGCATGAGCGGAGACTGTTGAGAGAAGAGAGCGTGGAGCCGCATTGTAAGAGTGCGAGGGGGCAATGAGCGGCAGAACTGTATGAGAGAGGAGATGGGTGTGAGCAGACCTCTGATTATGAGAGTGAGGGAGGCATTGAGGGGGTGTGTGAGAGAGAGGAGGGTGTGAGCAGCCTCCTGTAAGCGTGGGAGGGTTGAGTGGCAGGACTATGTTAGAGAAGAGAGGTGTGCGAGCATCTGTATGAGAGTGAGGGTTGCATGAGCGGCAGATGTGTGAGGAAGAGAGGTGTGAGCGCATTGTATGAGAGTGAGGGAGGTCATGAGCGGCAGGACTGTGTGAGAGAAGAGAGGTGTGAGAGCATCTGTATGGAGAGTGAGTGGGATGAGCAGCAGGAACTGTGTGATGAGGAGAGCGGGTGTGAGCAGCATCTGTTGAGAGTGAGGGGGGCATGGCGGCAGACTGTGTGAGAGAAGAGCGGGTGTGAGCAGCATCGGTATGAGAGTGAGGGGCATGAGCGGCAGGCTGTGTGAGAGAAAGAGCGGCGTGTGAGCAGCATCTGTATGAGAGCGAGGGGGGCATGAGCGGCCAGGACTGTATTGAGAGGGAGCGGGTGTGAGTAAGCATCTGTGATGAGAGTGCGGGGCATGAGCGGCAGACTATGTGAGAGATCGAGAGGTAGTCGAGCAGCCATGTACTGAGAGCGAGGGGGGCATGCGCGGCAGACAGTATGAGAGAGGAGAGGTGTGAGCAGCTCTGTAGGAGTGTGGGAGCATAGCGGCGCTGTGAGAGATGAGAGTGTGTGAGCAGCATCTGTATGAGAGTGAGGAGGGGCTTGAGTGGTAGACTATGTTAGCAGAAGAGAGGTTGTGAGCAGATCTGTCTGAGAGTGAGGTTGCATGTGCGGCAGACTGTGTGAGAGGAGAGAGATGTGTGAGCAGCATCTGTATGGAGAGTGAGGGAGGCTGAGCGGCAGCTGTGTGAGAGTAGAGAGGTGTGAGAGTTGTATAGAGTGTGAGGGGTGAGCCGCCGATCTGTGTGAGATGGGAGAGGGTGTGAGCAGATTGTATGAGAGTGAGGGGGGCATGAGCGGCAGGACTGTGTGGAGAGAAGAGCATGGCGTGTGAGCAGCATCTGTATGAGAGTGAGGGGGGCATGAGCGGCAGACTGTGTGAGAGAAGAGAGGGTGTGAGCAGCATCTGTATGAGAGTGAGGGGGGCATGAGCGGCAGACTGTGTGAGAGAAGAGGGGGTGTGAGCAGCATCTGTATGACAGCGAGGATGATCTATGTGTGACAAAGGAGGAGGTATGAACAATGATCTATCAGTAGGAGAGGAGGGAGCACTATAAGTGTTCTATATGTAAGATAGGTTGGGGTATAAGCAGCGGGCTAACAGCGATGGGGGACCATGAATTTGGTAAGGGGGAACCTAGAGTCGTATTGCTGGGAGTTTTGGCTGTAGGTTTTTGTGATGTTTCAGTGTTGCATAGTATATTTATTGTTAAGTAGCCTTTGAAGCAAAGGGGATAGGTTTTGAGGAGGGCAGCTTGTAATCCCTGTCACTGCTGCCTAGGCTCCTGTATGTGTAGTCTTATGTTATGAGCAGGGGGGGCTGTGCTATGCATTGGGCGAGACGTGGGATGGGAGAGGTATGTGGTTGGGTGGGGTTTTGCTATAGATATAATCTCTGGTCGTCTCTTTTACTTCTCTTTCTTTCACCAAGAAGAGAAGATGTGTCTGCAGCTCAGGACAGTACAATGACAGTGACCTACATAACGGATGGGGGGTTCATCACTCATACGGGATACGGCAGTATCGTATAAGTGCTGTATTGTATATGGGATTATTCCAGAGGAGTTCATGCTAGATTGAGGGATGTATTGCTCCCTCACTCTGAGGTGGGCTGTGGCTGCTGTCTGTAAGCATATATCTGTGATTCTGTATGTTTGAGTCTATTGGTGGCGAGTGTGGGTACTTGTGCTGTGCATATGGTGAGAGAAGAAGCTTTCTGTGGAGGAGGGAGTTTCAGACATAAGGGAGGCTGCAGTGATGCAGGACCTATCCTGTTGTGCTGGAGGATGACTGGCTGGAGGATGACCTGTGCTGGATGTAGATATTGGGCGTGCAGGGGTTTAGTTCTCCCTCTGTAGAAGAGGTGGAGATTGTAATTGATCCCTCACAGTGTGTCTTATGATCCTGGGTACAAGGATGGGTATTGTCGATCACTGATATGTACAGGGGCATTTTTCCCTGTTAGTATTGTGATTAGTGTATATAGCAGATGAACTCATAATTAGGATGCTTACTGTCCCTGCTGTATGTACAGGGCTTTATTTCCCGCTTTGTTATTAAATGTTTATTATAATATATAACCCTTATCTCTGGGCTGTATTGTGACGCTCTATGTAGATGCTATCAGCCCTTTCTCTAATGTGTCTGACTGTGCTGATCTCTCTTTAATGTTGATACATATTTACAGGGTTATGTGTGATTTAGTCTCTTTTAATCAGGGGATCATATTTCATGGGTTTGTGACTCTTATCTCCTTATCTCACTGGGGATATTATTTCATGGGTTATGCTGACTCTATCGTTTTTATCTGGGATACACTATGTCATTGGGTTTTGATTGGCCTCTATTAGTTTTTTTGTGGTGCTATATAAACCTGTGAAGATGGCTGATGGGGGTCCTTGAAGCTGGTGTATTATTTTTGGGGTTTATCAAGGTGGTGGTCCCAATGTTTGGTTGGCGTCTATGGGGAGGCTTCAGGCAGGGAGCATGTCGGGCGACCATTGGTTAAATTTGCAGTCAGAGCCGCGCCAGACATGCAGAGAGGCATTCGGTGGAGTTGGGGCTTGGTAGGCGAGGTCAATGAGGGCCACGCACGCCTTCAGCGGGCGGCGAGGATGGCCACTGGTAGCATGAGAGAGAGACCCAGACGTTGCAGCGGGACGTGAGGGACAGGGAAATAGGCTGAAGGGCTCTGATACTGGCAAGTAATTGGGTTTATGGTACCTATGAGCTGTGAAAGCGGTAGGAGGTACAGTGTTAGAGCATTGATCTAAGGTGCCAGATGTGTGCTTCAAGGACTCTTTCTCCATCAGTTTTTCCATAACTAACCTGTGGTAATTACGGGAGTAGGGGTCTTTGGAGTTGATTTTGGAGTGGTTGACTTCTGTGTTTTGGCGGTTTATATGGTGGCTGGTCCCTCCCCTCACCATCGTCCCCCCGTAGTTTTTTTGGGTGTTTTGGTGATTGATGGGAGGCTCGTGTGGGTGTGTCGGCGTGATGTGGTTAACATTGCCACAAGGTGGTTTCGGGTGTTGAGCAGTGGTGCATTGTCGGGTAAGGTGCTCGAGATTGATTAAATCGTCAGTTTTTTTAGTTCAAAGACCCTTCTATTCAGTTTTGTTACTAATCCTTTTGTAATAAGGTTTTAGAAGTCTTGGGAGTGGGTGTTTAAATTTGGGGTTTCTCATGTAATGGACTCTCATTTGGTTTGGTATGGCGACGATGGTGGGCAAGAGTGGAAATAGTTTTTCAGTTCTATAAAAAAAAAAAAAAAAACGACATATATTATTTTCTATATATATATATATATATAATAATTTTATATATATTCAACTAAATAAATTTGGGTGAGGGGTCATATGGGTATGGAGTTAAGGGATAAATTGTTTTTTGAAGAGATTGGCGAAGGTGGGTTTTCAGGTGTTTTTTTTTTTGTATCATGGGAGCAAACATGGTTGAGCAGCAAGGTGGCTTTTGGGGTCGAGCAATGCGAATGGGTGGGGGTATGTGTTTTTTCCTTCAGGACATTTTGGTCGCCAGGTCTTTAGCACCACAATTGTGGTTTATGTTTGAGCGATTGGGAGGTGGGCTTTTCAGCTGGATATCCTGGTGAGCAAAATGGTTGTAGCCAGCAATGGCTGCTTCTTTTCGGCTCCGAGCCAGTGGATGCGGTGGGGGTAATGTGTTTTTTCCAACCCTTGGGGTTTGGTCGACAGGTGCTTAGTGCAGAATGGGGTTTATGGCTGCTCGGAGCCTGCTGGGCGTAAACTGGTTCAAATATGATAATGTCGCCAGGATTGTTTATCTTCAAGGACTCTTTCCCGAGGAGGATTTAATGGTCTTTATTTACTTTTTACCATTATTTAGTTGGAATCATCCCAGAAGATAGAAATATGGGGCCTGCTATAATGATCGGCAAGTTACTAATATGGTTAGATATTGGCAAGTTATATTAGGATATTTGCTTGGTTGTGGGTTTTAAGAATCTTATCTGTCTTTCAAATTTGGATTGTTAAAATACTCTATGTGAATATGGTTCTTGAGCGTTGCTACATTTTAGCCAAGGACAATGTATTTGGATATGGCTTCTATGTTGTACTTCGTTTTACTTGGGATAGGGTTGTGATAGAGGGCGGAACGTATCTTCGCAAGTTATGTCTCTCCACCTCCTCGGTGTTTCTGGAAAGTTATGATGAATATAATCTCTTTATATAATCAAATGTTCATACCTGTATTAAAAATTAAATTAACTCACATCATTAAAAAAACGGACAATTATTCATATCTGTAGTCTGTCGTGGGAACATTGAATTAAAGTGATGAGAAGCTAAGGAATATTTTTGGCTGACAGTAATTTTGACAAGAGGTTGTCTATATTGTGGTGTTGCTCACTGCTGCTATATGGTTTTCATAGGACAAGGCTGTCAGCTATCATATTAGAGGTTGTATCAGCTTTACAGCTTGTTAGCAATAGAAGTTTAACGGTTAGCATCAGATGGTGTTGCTACATTATACTGCAATCGATTTAGGAACGAATGGGCCATGATTGCGCCATGTATCAAGGATTATGGGAGTCGAGAGTGAGAGATACAGCAAGCAATGTGTACACAGTGGGACGATGCTGTTATTTGGGGGGATTGCATCACCATAACAATGTTGATCTTCTCAATGGGGTCTTTGTGTTCTAGTGATATCGGCGGGGGAGGAGGGCAATTGGAGGGCTTAGTTCATTCTGGCGTGGCTCGGGATGAAGGTCTTATGAGGTATAACTAAGTGCATGGAAAGCGCTTGGAATGTTGGGGACAATGTTGTGGAAACTTTCTCTTGGCTCTTTCTTATAAGCTAGACAGAGTGGGTTCGTTTATTGTAGGGGCTTTTTTTCTGGCTTTTATAGCTGGTTGCTAACGGTGATATTCATTGATGTATTGTTTAAAGTCATTTACTTAAGGTGACTAATTGTCTTCGGTTGGGTACATTTTCATGCTTAAGATGCATTGTATGGCTGCTGGGGGTACATATTGTGCTGGGCTTAGTGGGAATGTTGTTTTCTGGAGTCAGAAATAACCCCTTTTTTTGTGGGCACTGTATGATGGAAAAGTGTAAATAATATGAAGAGTCAGGGTGGTTTAGAGTTTTTAACTAGTGGGTAAATATTTTAATTGATAGTTGATGTCAGTCATTGCTGAGGTAGTAGTGTTGTCGATTCATACATTCGCCCAAGTTATGACTTCTTGTGGTGGGTCTATTCAGGTCCCTAATTGGGTTAAGCACTTTAGTCTATTGAGCTATTTGATCCTTGAATATTGGACTCAGAGCCACTTAGTATAGTGGGGTTATACATTTTTTTTTTTACCTTACTGGTTCATGGATTGTGGGTTAGGCAAGGAAGGTGAAAGTCTGTAGGAGCTATACGGGCCAGATGCCAAATTGCTAGTGAGTTTTTGTGAGTTTGTATATTAGGGAGTTTGGTGTGGTGGCTTTAAGGTGTTCAAGGTTTGAGGCGGTGCAGGAGTCAGGTGGAAGTTGCAGGTCAAGTTATGGTGGATAATTTTACTACTAGAGGATGTAAAAACCTCATGGTGTGAAGAGACTTGAGTTTGAAGTGGCCGCTTAAGGATGGTATAATGTTAATGGATCCAGGGGCGGGCATGTGGTAATCAGGAGTGAGGAATATCAGTAGGGTCCTTGTTGATAAGTGTCTGGTTGTACGAATGGAGCAGAGCGTGCGCCTCTATTGTGTCTGGTCGGGTGTGCATTCGAATCTGGGAATATCACCTATTGTCTGCATCCACCTGATCTTCATTTTTGTTGTACTTTAAATGGTTTGACTAAAGCTGTGGCATTTGAAACAAAACGTGATGTTTTAGTGATTTTTCGTGTGTTTGAATGGGTATTAGTTCGCGCGGGGGTTCATCCATATCAAAATTCAAGAACCCCCGAAGCAAATCGATGGGGTACCCATGATTTGTAATTGCTGAATAGAGTCCCTATAGTTGGGAGTTTTTGGAGATCCCCCCCCAACTTACATTAAGCTGAGGGTTTAGTTTTTCTCTCGTACTATATATTGTAATTAGCTTTGAGGATGGGATAGGTTTTGCGAGGGCAGCTGAAATCCTGCACTGTGTTGAGCTCCTGCTGTGTAGTTTATAGTTATGAGCAGGGGGGGGGGGGGTGGTTATGATAAGAGAGGGAGGACGTGGCTGGATGGGATAGAGTTTACTGTGAGGGGGGTCGGGGTTTAGCTATAGATATAATTCCGGTCTCACTTCTGCTTCTCTTTCTTCTCACCAGACTCAAGCTAAGATGTCCCTCCACCCGCTCCTATTTTAGAGAATGCTCTGAAGGTTGTGTTTAGCTATGATCTGTGAAATGGCGAAATTGTATTAATTGGATTGTTTTTATGTTGACTTTATTGTATACCTGGTATAAAAAAAACCCCAAAAAAAACCCAGTTATTATGTTACTGATGAGATTGTGTCTGGCCATTATCGTTAGCCAAGGGAAGGGCGATCCTTCAGACATGGTTCCCTAGAGGTTTTCCTCACAGGGGGTTTTCTTCCTGAGTGCTGTAGGATGACTCTGTGAGTCTGGATTTGCTATTGGGTCAACAAAAAAAAAAAAAAAACGAAAGAAAAGAGAGATAATGGAAAATATGATCTTGGTATTATAACCTGTCCAGTTTTTGTTGCGTTCAGGAGTCAGGTGGACCAGTTGCAGGTCAAAGTTTGGGGGACTAATTTTAACTAATAGAGGATGTTAACCTCATGGAGTGCAAGAGGCTGAGCTTTGGATGGCAGCTTAAGGATGGTATAAGGTAATGGCTCGGGGGCGGGGTGGTTATCAGGGGGGGAGTTTTTTTATTTTTGAGGGGGGGGGGGGAAATTTTTTTTTTCCTTCGTAGGGTAATTGGTGCCTAAGTGTACTGGCTCTGTAGAGTTTGGGCAGCCAGAGGTGCGCCTTATTGCTGTTTCGGCGGGTGTGCATGTAGACAGCTGGGAATTATCCACACAAATTGTCTTGCACTCTCTGACTCCTTCAATGATTTGTTGTACTTAAATGGTTTGAATAAGTGTGGCAATTTGACACCAAAAGTGAATGCGTTTGTGCATTTATCTTGTGGTGAATGGGGTATTAGTTAGAGCGGGGGTTCATCCCATATCCAAAAGTCAAGTCTATATGTGAGCAGGGAATGGGCTACCGCAACAGTTTATATGATGGAACCGAGGGGCATGAACAGCATTCTATATGTGACAGAGGAGTCGACATGAGCAGTGGCATCTTTGTAAAAGAGTAATGGGCATTATCAGTGCTCTATATGTGAGAAAGGAGGGGACATGAGCAAAGGTTTAAATGTGAAATAGGAGGGGGCATGAGCAGTAGTTTATAGCTGAGGAATGAGGTGACTTATGTAGTGCTCTATAAATTAGAGGGAAGGGTTAGGGTTAGAAGGGGGAGCATGAGCAGCAGTCTATATGTGATGGGAGAGGGCAAGAGGCAGTGCCTTATGTGTAGGAGGAGGAATAAGTTAAAGCGGGTCTAGCTTGAGAAAGGAAGGTGCTGAGCAGAATTAACGTGAAAGGTTCTGAGGTGAGGAAGACAGTATGATGCTACTGGAGGTAGGGCTACAACTGGCACAGTTATAGACAGCTACAGAACAGCAAACAGTGTATTGTATATAATGGGGAATTTATTAGCGTAATGCAGATAACAGATTAGAAAAAAAGCGCAAGATTCTCATTTCTACCTTTTTGGAGTTGAGAAGAATCTTAACTGTCATAATATATACACACACTGGAGCTTCTAGTGATACAGGAGTGTGAACGATCTGTGTTGCAGGGTGAACACTTACTTGTTAGTTTTGTGGCTGTTTTAAATATTTCTCTTAGCTCGTCCTTTAGCTGAGGAGGTGGCAAGTTTTTTACACTAAGTAATAAAGAAACGTAAAAAAATAAACTGAATTACACAATGACAAGGAAGATAAAACAACTGTGCAGTCAGAGGTTTAGGTGTAGGGAGTGTAGGTATAGGGGTGTAGGTATAGGGGTACAGAGGAAGGTATATGGGGTGAAGGTATAGGGGTACAGAGATGGGTATTGGGGGTGTAGGTATAGAAGGTGCAGAGGTAGGTATAGGGGTGTAGGTATAGGGGTATAGAGGTAGATGTAAGGGGTACAGAGTTAGGTATAGGAGGCATAGGTATAGAAGGTGTAGAGGTAGGTATAGGGGGTGTAGAGATAGGTATAGGGGTGTAGGTATAGAAGATGTGGAGGCAGGTATAGGTGGTGTAAGTATATGGGATTTAGAGGTAGCAATAGAAGGTAAGCATAAGGGGCACAGAGGTAGGTATAGGGGGTGAAGGTATTGGGGGTATAGAGGTAATTATTGCTCCCAGACCCTGGCTCCCACATAAGTAGACATGGTGGGTGTGGGTCTGTTAGGGAATGTTCACATGCGTATTGCAGCGCTCACAGGTATGTGCCGCAAAACACCTGCTGTTGAAAGTACCCGCTGGGTAGCACATACTTTCAACAGCACAATGGCCTTGCCTACTATTCATAACAGTGTGGCATGTCACTTCTTATTACAGGCGCACAGTATGTGCTGGGATATACGACCATTTTGCATAGCACGCAACAAGTTTCTATGAATTTACCATATTTACGGGACATACTTTGGCGCAATTACGTAGTGTGAACATACCCTTACAGATATAGCTTCTCTCTATAACTGATCTTCTTTTAGTTTATAGCAGTAAACAATAAGCGCTGTCTATAAAGAGCAAACGGTTTCTCTCTTGCTCTGGAGCAGCCGATCTCCTGATGGTTAGACTCTTACTCCATCAATTGAAGCTGCTTCATGGGAAAGGCCGACAATGTCTCCTAAAGTAAATGTCCCTCTAAGGGTTTATTTCAGGATGTGGCCCCTGGAGCCTCCATCAGCACAGAAGCAATGGCCGTTCCCTGCTCCACTGTCATCCTGGAGGTCGCATCTCCAGGGACTTCCAGATGTGTCCTTCATAAACTTGTTTCTAAACCTGTCGTATCCTGAGATTTTTGGACCATGAGGGATGCCGCCCATCTCCTATTTGACGGAGACCATGAGGGACGCCGCCCATCTCCTTTCATCACTCGTCTGTCACCCAGAGGCTCACATGTCATGAGATTTTAATGAATTGGTATCGTGACACATTGTACAATGAGTTCAGTAAATGTTGAGGTGAAAAATGTCTATGGAATGTGCCTATATTACCTGAAGATGAGCTATTATTCAGCAGTGCTGCTGCAGTACTTGGTCTGATGTGTCACATGATCACCCTCCGTACACTCAGGGCAACATGCATGAAATTTGGTGTGTGAATGCCAAATTTCATGTACATAATAAAGGCATAAAATGCGCCTCATTTATGATCCCACCCACAGGTCATAAAACGGGAAAATTTCCAGTGCTTGGGGGACACCTGTGGCTAGGAAAAACAGTTTGAATGCTTTTATTGCCCCTAGAAATGCCGCAGAAAGCTATAAATATGTAGTTTGTAGGGTTTCTAGTGCCCGCGCCTCTCGTGTTTAAAACATGTAGAACGGGGGGGTTTGGATATCGGGCTGAAAAGATGCCAGATATCTGGCACAGCCCCGTTCATACGTGTCGCCCTCAGTGTCTCAGACATGGAGATGCCCCTGGTCTTCCCTGTTGCTAGAACCAAGGACTGGGTTGGGGTTTAGGAGGAGTACCCCGGGGTTGGGTCCCTGTTAGGATTTTTGCCAAGTGTTTTGTACCTGCTTCTTGGAATGGTATTGTTGGGGTCCTGAATTTTTTTTAGAATTTTCCCCCAAGTCCTTTAGTGGAGTGATTTGGGGTTGTACATTCCCTGTACACAAATATCGGAAGGGTAAAGTCAAATTTTCCGTAAGGCTGGCCTCCCGATCCTGTCCACCAACAAAAATTTTGACTCCCCCCAACCGGCTTGCATGGCAACAATTTTTCAAAAAGGTAAAATGGGATAAGAAATAATAGTTATTAATTCAATCCTCCCCCTCCACTTCCGAGAACTACGAGTGATGGCATCCACCAGGAATCTCTGTACCAGTTCTACACATCCCAGTATAAGATTTAGGGTCACCCAGAAACGTAAAAGTCTAAACTGAATGATAAGAAATGAGGAGCCCGGGCCAATATGACAATGTACAGGGTGAATCAAATGTCCCAGGACACCTTTTATGTCAGAAATAAAAAAGAAAGTGGCATATCCAAATACCCCCACAGGTAACGGGAGAAAGGTCCATTCTTTTAGGCTAGGTCTGGAGCATGGCCGCCATCTCAAAAGCCAAATCAAAGAAGACTGGAACGCTCTCAGAAATCGATTGCCACAATCAGAATTGCAAAATTTCTGGTTCACAAAATCATCTTCACTGAAAATTCTCATGCTGGTTCATAACAATTAGATCCAGGGCCTTCAGCTCTGTGTTCAGCACCAGTGACATTGTTGTTGTTGCCACTTTCAGTGTTGAACCACAAGAGATATTGCAAATCTGTTTGCAGCAATCGTTTCCTGAGACAACTCTGGTCTTCTTTATGCTTTATTCTATTTTGCTACATGACCTCCTTCCCATTGAAAAAAATTGCCCTTGATCCAATATGGTGGCTTTCAAGATGGTGGTCATGTTCCATGGTCATGCTTGAAAAAGAAAATTGCTCTTTCAAAAAGCCATGGTTCTGCATGGATGTGCAGGCGGCTCGGTATCTCCTCATGAATTAACATTGGATCAAACTTCATGATAAAGTAACTCATTTAAGAGGACGAGCGTATGAATGCAATTTGTGAGTTTGAAGCATTACATGTGGCATAATAGCCTCTATTGCACAAACGCTTGTACATGTTTTAAACAAGTTATAGTAAACATGGTTTTTTGCTAAATATTTTTTTGGCCAGGACTGTTGTTTATTGACTGTTGGACTGAATAGGCTGGGAGGTAGCCAGTTTTTTGTATGGCCTGTTTACACACATAGGAAGGTTGTGGTGCGTATTTTCTTGAGATGAAAGTTAATTCTTGGGACCTACCAGTGCAGTTGGTTCTTGCGGCCCACCCTACAGCTGTTGACATGACTACACATACTGTAACTCTTGGACTCAATGGTGCAGTTCATTCTAGGGTCCCAACAGGGGAGTTGTTTCTTGGGGCCACTAGTGGAGTTTATTATTTAGGTCAAAAATGGAGATAACTCTTGGGGCTCACCAGTGGGGATGACTAATAGGGCTGACCAGTGGAGTTGATTCTTGGGCCCCACCAGTGGAGTTGATTCTTGAGGTCCACCTGAGGAGTTGATTCTTGGGCCCCACCAGTGGAGTTGATTCTTGAGGCCCACCAGTGGAGATGATTCTTGGGGCCCACCAGTGGAGATGATTCTGGGGGCCCACCAGTGGAGTTGATTCTTGGGCCCACCAGTGGAGTTGATTCTTGGGCCCCACCAGTGGAGCTGATTCTTGGACCCCACCAGCGGAGAGGATTCTTGGAGCCCACCAATGGAATTGATTATTGGGGCCCACCAGTGGAGATGATTCTCAGAGCCCCCCATGGAGTTGATTCTTGGGGCCCACCAGTGGAGTTGGTTCTTGGGCCCACTAGTGGAGATGATTTTTGGGGCCCACCAGTGGAGATGATTCTTGGGCCCACCAGTGGAGATGATTCTGGGGGCCCACCAGTGGAGCTGATTCTTGGGCCCACCAGTGGAGTTGATTATTGGGCCCACCAGCCCAACAAGTGAAGTTGATTCCAAAGGTCCATCAGTGGAGTTTATTCCTGGTGCTCATCAATGGAGTTAATTCTTGGGGCAACATGTATGAATAGGGCTGCACCAGAAGTCTGGCATCTTTTCAGCCCGAGAACTAGTGCAGCCCTCTTCGCTCTATTTTTATCAGGCGCACTCCAATATCAGGTGCATTACAGAGAACCCGTGGCACTTTGTAATGCGCCTAATTTCGGGGGGTGTGCGGGATGTGGGGCGCACTAGAACCATATGAATCTATAGATTTATAGCTTCAGTGCGGCAAATCCAGGCCATTACTGCTGGAACAGGTAGAACAAGGGGTTCACCTGAGCCAGAAGTGTCACTTTGTAGCTAGAAAGCGCTAAACCTATGATCACAAGAGAACAGGTTCAAAGATTCAGGCACATTCTACACTACTTTTATGCACATTAAAATTGGCATCTGGGCGCCAAAAATCATACAAGACATATGTCCATTGAGTTCAACCAAGGGTGGGGAAGACTTAGGAACTTTGGAAAATTTAATTTCTGATTACAGCATTGTCCTCAGACTGGATGCAGAGGTTTTATCCAGCTCCATGGGAATCAATATTATATAGTAGTCAGTGATTATCTGAGCCTTTCCTGAAGCCTCATCTGCTCCTGCTGGGGCCAGCTCCTCAGGCAGCTATTCCACAGAGTCACAGTTCTCATGGTGAAGAAGGCTTTTCTCCTCTAGAGATTGCGGGGGTTTTACATGAAATAGCTTTTCCCCATACTTTTGGTAGGGGCCACTTATTAACTTATATAAATTAATCCTGTCTACCCGGAGCCGTCTTTTCTCAAGACTAAATAAGTTCAATTCTTTTAACCTTTCCTCATAACTAGGATGCTCTGGGCCCCTCATATCCTACCTCCTGGGGTATGTTTGGTTGCTCGTCTTTGCACTTTCTGTAGCTCCATTACATCCATAACTCTTGGACTTTCTTTCTATAAATTATTAACTAAAAAACATCCTCAGAACTGCCATAATCAGGGCTGAAGATCGTACCATTCCCCTGTGGCCATTTCAAGCCTGCCCAGCAGAGTCCTTGGTTATGACATCATAAAGGGGAACAGCAGACTATGTGAAGCTCATAACATTAACAAAACATATTTCCTGTATACCTAGAGGGTGGTCCTAAGAATCTCTCCGGCACTCCGGGCTTGCACCGGCCATTACTGTTAATCAAATATCAGCCATGATTTCTGCTTAGCTCAGCACTTCTTGTATCTGGGTCTGTAGGACTCGGCTGCTCTTCTCTGATATTTCACCATTTTTGATGCATTTGAATTGTCCAGATTTCATGTATTCAACTTATTTTTTTTTTTACAATACCAGATAAAAATTCTCAATATCTTCCATGTAGCATTTAATATATGAAGAAACCTGAGCACAGATAAAGGTTTTCATGAAAGCGGTTTTCAGGTTCTTATATGCTATATGTCATGAGGGCGAGTGATATTCATTGTAATCCGGTCCATGATTGAACCTCATAAATGTGTATGAGACTGTACAGTGTAAACGTATAGATCTGATCTACAAGGGATCTATAATGGTAATTTACACAACATGGACATAGAGTCACTGCTGTAACAGACACATAGAGTGTGGCCTTATAGATCCAAGTTTAATCCCTGAATTGTAATACAATCCATGATGATACAATAAATACAATTAAAATGTCCTGGAGACTCTCTAGGTTGAGCTAGGACTTGAGCACAGTTATGAGGTCCTGGAGATCCTCTAGAAGTAGCAAAGACATATGTACTTGTACTATGTTCTTTAGAACCTTTTGAAAAAGCTATGATTTATTTATAATTATGAAGTCCTGGAGAAGCTTTAGAAGAAATTAGGACTTCTATACAATTATAATGTCCCAGAGACCCTCTAGAAGAAAATAGGACTGTAATATAATTATGGTGTCCTGGAGAACCTGGAGAAGAAGCTAGGACTTTAGAACAATTATGATGTCCCAGAGAAGCTCTAGAAGATGCTAGGACTTTAGTACAATTATGATGTCCCAGAGAAGCTCTAGAAGATGCTAGGACTTTAGTACAATTATGATGTCCCAGAGAAGCTCTAGAAGGTGCTAGGACTTTAGTACAATTATGATGTCCTGAAGAACCTCTAGAAGAAGCTAGGACTTTAGCAGAATTATAATGACCCAGAGACCATCTAGAAGAAGATATGACTTTATCTCAGTTATGATGTCCTGGAGAAGCTCTAGAAGAAGCTAGGATTTTAGTACAATTATAATATCCCAGAGACCCTCTTTAAGAAGCTAGGACTTTAGTACAATTATGATGTACCAGAGACCTTCTAGAAGAAGTTTAAGACCTTACTTCTATCTAACTGTTGTGCAAAATGCTTGCACATCTTACACTCACCAAGTTGGGCGAAGATCTCTCCAGTTTCGTAGGTGTTCATTTTGGAGCAGCCCCTGTTATTGACCAGCACAATGTTTTTGGTGAGTTGGTAGGTCAGCCTCTCTGTTGTGTGGCTTTCATATGTTCCTGAAGCGTTTGCATGGTTCTTATACTCACTGTTGAACCACACACGGATAGCACTGTTTATAAATGATGACTTCCCATGGCCACTGAACCCGAACAGCTGCAGGAGGATTCTTTTAAAGCCCTGGTTACCCCTTTTACATCTATCAAAGGTAAAGTCTCTGATCACCCCTCCGACCCTTCATCATCCATGGTTGGTTCTGTTTGTGAGTCGTCAATGCTCTGCACTCACAAGACACCAAGACGTGAAGCCAAAGTCCTTTTACAGCCGCTCATAACAGACTGCTTCTTCAGGCCTTATCTACACACAGTTCAGTCCTTGAATTTCCAGGTGTATTTGAATACGAGGATCAATGTTTAGGTTCTTACCTGAATATCTTTTTAGTTCCTTATAGTTCGCAGTCTCTGAACATAAGGCAAGGGTGAGGTGGTAAAATGAACGCCGCAATAACTTCTTGTTGTGGAGGAGCTATCACTTTCTGTTATAATGGGGAACATTCCTGACCTGTAATAAGTCCACATCCAGGATCTGTCTTTAGAGACTCTTCTAGAAAAGGGCCAGTAAGCATAAGGCACTATCCCAGAAAGATCCTGATTGGGGGTAGTAGGTTTGTAAATATGAGAGCATTCACTGTAGTAGATGAATTACAGCTCCAGATCATCAATGACATAGTACCTGCAAAAGGCTTATGCGACTACTCTGTGGTCTGAGGGCATGTCCCCACTGCACAGAGCAAATACCGGTCGGATTATTTTATGTTTTCGGGCCGTGCACACGGCTGCAAGGGGACAGCTTTTCTCCGCTGTTTGCGGAGAAAAACCCTCCCCCCTCGCATTGACATGTTCATATTCCGCCCGAAAACCGATTTTCCATAGAGGTCCATTCTAAAGTTTGACAGCCAGATAACAGACGTCTGTAAAACCGGCTGAAAAAACGGTTGTGGGGACATGCCCTGTCTTCTGCCTTCAACGCTATTGACCAATCCATACTGCTACAGATTCTGTGATTTCTTGGCACCATGCCCTTGGCAGCGAATTCAGATTAAACTACTAACCATGACATACAGTGGGGAAAAAAGTATTTAGTCAGCCTCCAATTGTGCAAGTTCTCCCACTTGATGAGAGAGGCTGTAATTGACATCATAGGTCGACCTCAACTATGAGAGACAAAATGAGAAAAGAAATCCAGAAAATCCCATTGTCAGATCTGGAAAGAATTTATCTGCAAATTATGGTGGAAAATAAGTATTTGGTCAATAACAAAAGTTCCTCTCAATCCTTTGTTCTATCTCCTTTGTTGGCAATGACAGAGGTCACACATTTTCTGTCTTCACAAGGTTGGCGCACACCGGTGCTGGTATGTTGGCCCATTCCTCCATGCAGATCTCCTCTAGAGCAGTGATGTTTTGGGGATGTTGCTGGGCAACACGAACTTTCATCTACCTCCAAAGGTTTTCTATGGGGGTTGAGATCTGGACACTAGTAAGTCACTCCAGGACCTTGAAATGCTTCTTATGAAGCCACTCCTTCATTGCCCTAGCGGTGTGTTTGGGATCATTGTCATGCTGAAGACTCAGCCACGGTAACGGTCGTGGAAGTGGATCCTCTGGACCACCGCAAGCGATGGTGTAAGCCACTCCAGGGAGCGTAATCTAAGTAGGTCCCGGTTTTCACCAGAGCCCGCCGCAAAGCGGGATGGACTTGCTGCGGCGGGAGTCCAACACAGGTAGACTTACCCTTTGTACGTTGACTTACTTGCTGTGGACAGCTCGAGGACACATAGCGTGGTACAGAAATCGTGAGAACTTAGGAGCGTAGTCGTGGACAAGGCGGCAGGTCAGGCAGGGGCGGCAAAGGTTCAAAGTCCGATAAACTGTATGGGCAAGAGGCAACATCACGGTAAGGTGTGCGGTAAACACAGCAGGAATGCATTCTCTCTATATGGCAGCGGTAGGCTAACAGAAGACATCCAGTAGTGGGAAGTCACGTGGATCACACAGAGCACTATAATAAGAGTACAGCACCGCGGGCTCAATTACTCCAATTTACCGGCCACCTTGCTCTTTAAAATATACATGAACGATGCGACGCGCTTAGAGGGCAGGTACGTGCATTCCGGCCAACAGGGGAAGAGAGCAGGACCAGAGTGTGGTCAGGTGAGTGGATGGGACGGGTGCGACTGCAGCCTGTATCACGGCCAGCGGCGCCACCCGTCCTCACCGGGCGGCCGCAGCGAGGGACACGGGTGCGCCCGTGAGCCGCGGAACCTCCCCGGTACATGGCGGCCCGCCACCCACGTATACATTTCCCTCCACTCGCCCCTTAGACCTCTCCCTCCTTTTTAGGCTTTCAGAAAACCGAAACCGTGCGGATGAGAACATGATTCAGGATAATTTGATTTTGGACCTCCCAGATCTCTCCTCGGGTCCTAACCCTTCCAATCCAGGAGGAAGAAGGACGCTTCCCTCTGACAAACCGTCTTCATAATGTGCCAAGTGATGTCCTTTTACTTCGAAAATGTCAGCGTAATCAGCTACCCGGGGGAGGCGATACAGTCTCTGAGAGAAACCGGTTTCAGGGACCAGCAGCTTAAAGGAGGAAACATGGAAAAGTTTTGGATGCCGGAGTGATGGAGGTAAAGCAAGAGCTTTGTAACGTCACCGGTTTCAGCTGGCCGAGAGCACACATTAAGGGTCCCAAGGAAGCGAGGCCCAATTAGTAACTGGGAACCTCAGGCGCACGTACTTTTGAGGAAAGTGCCAGACCATTGTCCCCTGTGAGGAACGTCGGGGCAAGGTCTTCTCCTTTTGTCAGCCTGCTGAGTCTTCTTGACGTGCAGAGGCCAAGTAGGACAATCTGCCCGAGTTCTCATGCCAGATGGCCTTGATATTCTGAACTTGGTCATCGACAGCGGCACCTCGAATCAGTGAGGCAGGGGAAGTGGGGAGTGCGGAGGTCGGCGGCCATAGACCAACAAAAGATGGAGAGACGTCCGGCTGCAACTGAGCCATGATGGTTATGGAGAGGAGAACTCGGCCATGGGAAGCAGCTTGTGCCCATGTCCTGAAGGTCCGTGATACAAAATGCGCAAGTATTCTCCCAGAATCTGGTTCACACTTTCTCCACCGACCATTGGAACTGGAGGGTGGTAGGCCGATGAAAATTCTAACTTGACTTGCACACGGGAACACCGCAGTTGCACGTCAAGAATCGGGTATAACAATTGAACGCCTCGATCGGCAGGACAATGTGTGAAGGTAACCCATGTAGCTGGAAAATATGCCAGAAGAAAGGACCAGCCAATTGTGGGGCAAACGGCAGACCGGGAAGAAGCACAAAATGGGACATCTTTGAAAACCAGTCTGTAAGCACCCATATGACAGAATTCCCTTTCCCTGAGAAACCGGTAGGTATGTCCGTGATGGAAGATCCATGGACTATGTGTTCCAAGAGTTTCTGGAACACAGGCAGCGCAAGTAATAGACCCTGACAGGGTCTCTATGGCGTGGGAACCCTATTGGTCCGAAGCTACGCGAGACACAGAGAGGGTGAAGGTTTCCTTGACAATCGTTTGTGCCAGACTCGGCTTAACCAGTAGTTGCCGATTAGGATCAGAAGCAAAGGGACTTGCGTACCGGGGTGACCAGGCCTAACAGGGACTAATCCCCCACTCTCCAGATCCTTCTCCTCTGAGTGCCGTGCTTGGGCAGTAAGTCTTGCCCTTTAGAACGTTTTATGATGTAGTGAGAATTTCCCTACAGGAGCCAATCGTGAACCGAATTCGTTTGGTATATAATAATGTACTGTGACAGGCACGGTTATTCTTCCACCACCACAACAGAGGCAAAGGAACGGGAGAGGTCATCACCTTGACGTTTTTCCATCAGCAATGGGGCCGGAAGTGAACACAGAAAGTCAAATCGGGAGAAAAAGAGAGACAACTACACACACACACACAAGAGGGTTTTATGAAGACGCTGGGCCGTCTGAAGATACAGTTAGATTTCTGTGTTGATTCGTAAAGATGTACAATTGGGTGACGAGCCCCCGTCCACAGACAGGCGGCTGAGGAGAAGGGGCAGTCCTTTAGTCAATAAAGCCTTTTCAGCATCGAGAATCCAACATCTCGGGTTTGCAATTCTTCCTGGTGAGGGGCCACAATGGGAGCGCACCAAGTTGAGGAAGTGGGGAATTAAAACAGCCAGTACTATTGGCTGAAGCCCTAGGAAAGCGCTGTAAACTCCGCACGAAGGCCCGACAGGACGGGGCCATTGCAGACCGCAAGAGTTTTGCTGGTCCATCGGCCGAGACCCCTACCGAGACTACACAATACCGAGAAATGGTATGGTTGGAGACACTGGTGGAATAACATTTCTCTCCAGCTTGGCGTACAGTCGGTTGTTTTTCGCAGGCACCGCACCCTCAGAACACTGGTGCCTTTGAGTCCGAACGGTTCTGGAGATCTAGGGAGGAAAATTCTGGACGTCATCTAGATATACTTATTGACACAGGGGACAATAGATCCCTGAAGACATCCATTGACGTTAATTCTTGGAACACAGCTGGAGAGTTGCATAGTCCCAAGGGGCATTCTACAAGATACCTTCTGTAAATTGTTCATGGGTCCTCAGGTATTATAAAAGCACGTTTTCTCCGGGGCCACGCGTCCCCTTGTCGAATTCTGGATGAGTTTAATAGGCTTCGCTCGCAGGTCCAATTTGAAAGAAAACTTTAGGCCCCCCCTTGAGTGGTCAAATAAGCTCCGAAATCAGTGGGATAGGGTAGCGGGTTTTTTTTTCACTGTCTGATTTTATTTAGGACCTTCACTGGTAGTCAATATATGGATCGGGAGGGGAACCAGTCCTTTTTCTGCAACGAAGATAAAAGACCCTGGCTCATCGTGCTGGGTGAAGTAGGTCATTGTTGTTGATTAAGATCCTTTCCTGCAGGTTTCTCTTTAATAACACACCGACATGGCCTGAATCCTCCATCACGGTCAGCGAGTATAATTATCCCCTCCTGTGGGTGGGGACGGGCCCCGGAGGGAAGGTCAATTGTTTGAGGGCATTTCCGTTTGTTGGGTCTATATATATGGAGCCGATGAGGCAGCGAGCGTCTCGGCCTGCTTCTCGGTAGAGAATACGTACCCAAAATCCACAGTGTACTATTTGCTACAGATGTGTGAGGGCAGTGCCTGTGCAGAAGCTTGGCGGTGGCGACTGTGGAGTAAGGGGTAAGGCAACCGTTCGTGGTGCCCGTTCCACAACAGAGGTTTCTCTTGTCATTTCCGGTCCCCCAACGCAGGACCTCGCCTTTCTCCAGTTGCAGCGTAGGAGGGCGTGATGTGCGAGGCCAGGGAAGCCCCAAAAGAATTGCCGGAGGACCATAGAGGCAGGACGTGGAACATGATCTCCGGGGTCTCTTATGTAGAGCCCCTACACGGGAGGTCAAACCGGCCGGGTTACGTAACTGGAACGGGGTCACTAAGGAGCTCCCCACTGACCGAAGAAATAAAGCAGTGCTTACTCTTGGCAAGTGGTATCCCTCGGGTTTACCAGGAGGCAGTGTATTCTCTTTTCCCGTCTGACCCGGAGTCCAGTAAAGGCGGGAAATCCGTAACGATGGGACCATCATCAGAACTCACCTCCGCGAATCCACGGCATCATCAAATGTGGAAAAGGAGGAAACAGCAACCTAGGGACGCCTCCCTACGGCACCTAGGTGTTGAGCTTTCCCCGAACGCTGGGGGGACAGTAGCGGACAGCTTCCGTGGAAATGGTCCGGCTGGCGCATTAGAGACAAAGGTTTCTCTGACCCAACGGCGGTCTATCTCCAAGCTCCGATAACATGGCCCGATTCACCTGCATGGGTTCCGCATCCGGGGGGGAGGCTAGAGGAGGCAGCAAAGGAAATTCTGGATTATCCGGAGCCAGGCCTTAGCAGCCGATGACGGGGGCGTACCCAGAGTCCTATTTTATTACAGGAGCCTCTCATCAAGGGGGAGAACCTGCACAATTGGGGGCTGACTAAAGACTTGTTTTCCCCCCACTGTTCAAGGTTTTTCATATTATCTCCACGCTATTGATCTCTTCATGTAATCTCCTGAAAACTCCATCAGGTAATCTCCATCCATAACACCTTTCCCCCATACATCTAATGCCCTAATCACCTGATACACATTCCCTCAATGTAATTCTCCACCCTACCCCTGTCACCCCCCATACATCTCTAACCTAATTACCTGAGACCGCCCTCATGTAATCACCACCCATAACCTCCCCCCATACATCTCGACCCTAATCTCCTGATACCTCCCCTCATGTAGTCTCTATCCAACACACTCCACCCCATACATCTCGGCCCTAATCTCCTGATTCCTACCCTCATGTAATAACCACCCATAAACCTGTCCCCGCCATAACATCTCTAACCTCATCTCCTGATACCTTCCCTCAAGTAAGTCCTCCAGCTATAACCTTGTCCCCCCCATACATCTCGCCTAATCTCCTGATACCTCCCCTCATGTAATCCGTCCACCCAGTAACCGTCCCCCCCACACACATCTCTGTCCTAAAGCTTTCTGATACCTCCCCTCTGTAACTCGCATCCATAACGTCCCCCCCATACATCTCTGCCCTAATCTCCTGAACATCCCCTCATGTAATCTCCATCCATACCTGTGCCCCCCCATACATCTCAACTCGCTAACCTCCTGATACCTCCCCCTCATGGAATCTCCATTCATAACCTGTACACCCTGTCCCCCCTCATACATCTCTGCCCTAATCTCCTGTACCTCCCCTCATGTAATCTCCATCCACAACCTGCCCCCCCTCATACATCTCTACCCAATCTCCATGATACCCCCCTCATGTAATCTCCATTCATAACCTGTCCCCAACCCCCCAATACATCTCTTACCCCTAATCTCCATGATACCTCCCCTCATGTAATCACCATTCATAACCTGTCCCTCCCGATACATCTCTGCCCTACTCTCCTGAAACTTCCCCTCATGTAATCTCCATCCACAACCTGGCCCCCCATACATCTCTACCCTTATCTCCTGATTCCTCCCCACATGTAATCTCCATTCATTAACCTGTCCCCACCCCCAGTACATCTCTAAGCGCCTAATCTCCTGATTACCAGTCACCCTCAGGTTGTAATCTCCATTCATAACCTGTCCCCCCCATACATCTCTGCCCAAGGCTCCTCAGACCTCCCCTCATGTAAATCTCCATCCACAGCCTGCCGCCCCCATACACATCTCTACCCTGAATCTCCTGACAATCCTATTCCCCCTCATTTGTAATCTCCATTCATAACCTGTCCCCACCATACAACTGTACCCTAATCATCCTGATTACCTCCCCTCATTTAATCGTTCCATTCATAACGCTGTCCCCCCATACATCTCTCCCTAATCTCGCTGATACCTCCCTCTATAATCTCCATCCATAACCTGCCCCCCACACATCTCTGCCCTAATCCCCTGAAAACTCCCTCATGTAATCTCCATCCATAACCTGTCACCCCATACATCTCTGCCCTAACCCTAATCTCCTGATATTTCCCCTCAAGTAATCTCCATCCATAACCTGTCCCCCATACATCTCTCGCCTAATCTCCTGATACCTGGCCTCATGTAGTCGCCATCCATATACCTCCCCTCCATACATCCTCTTCCCTAATCTCCTGAAACCATCCCTCATTTAATCCTATTCCATAAACCTCGACCCTCCATACATCTCTTACCACCTAATCTCCTGATACTTTCCTCATGTAATCTCCATCCCATAACCTGTCCCCATACATCTCTGCCCTAATCTCATGATACCTCCCTCATGTAATTCCCATCCATAACCTGCCCCTACCAATACATCTCTGCCTGCTGATCTCCTGATACCCACCTAGCGCCCTCATGGTAAACCTCCATCCATAACCTTGAAACCACATACATCTCTTGCCGTAACCCTAATCTCCGATACCGTCCCCTCATGTAGTCTCCCACACCATAACCTGCCCCTCTTCCATACATTCTCTTTGCCTTAAGCTCCTATTACCTCCCCTCTGTAATCTCCATGCATAACCTGTAACCTCCCATACATTCTCTATACTACCCTAGACTCCTGATTACTCTCCTCATGTAATCTCCACCATAACCTGTCCCCATACATCTCTGCCCTAATCTCATGATACCCTCCCCTCATGTAAAATCTCCACTAGGCCATAACTCTTTGCCCCTCTCATAGCATTTTCTTCATGCCCTGTAATTTCTTCTCTGATACCTTCCCCCGTCAAGTTATATCTCCATGCGTATTAAAATATAAAGTGATATAGTCCCCCCTCTTTCCCCCTGCATTACCATCTCTTTGGGGGCCACCTAGTTGAAAGTAGAAGATTTCTTGGGGCGCTTGGGACCAGTGTAGTAGAGATTCTTGGGGGGCCCGAGCCATATAGATGTATGTATGGGTTACACTGTAAAGGGGGCCAAACCATATAAGATATTCTTGGGGCGCTGCCAGTAGAGATTGTAGATTCTTTTGATAAGGCCCAACCATTGGGTAAGTAGATTCTAGGGGACTAATTCTACAGTGATTAGAATCTGAATTTCTTATGGACGCGCACCATTGGATTAGTACATGTCCTTGGTGGCCACTACTGTTGATCTAGGTACTTGGGTGCCACTTCATGTGGAGATGATTTTGGAGGCCTACCAATCGGATTAACATTATTCGGAGGGCCACTCATGTAAAATGACTTCTTGTGGTCCAACCATGGAGTTGATATCTTTAGAGCCCTTCCAAGAGGAGTATGAATCTCTTATTGGGGGGGTGGTACTTGCAGAGGTCATCCCAAAAACGTAATCCGTGGCTCGGTCTCCTTAAGATTTTCTGAGTAGTAGGCCAGGGTTCACAACTGGAAATTTTTTTTTTGCGTTCTCAATTGTGAATCTGTTAAATGAGCGTGATGTATTTTTACAGAGAAAATACACACTTTGTATGAGTAGATGCTGACAGGAGAAATATAAATGATATCACACTGCATGTTACATTATGGTGACTACAGGAGTACGTTCTTGAAGAGTTGTTCTCGTTTCTCTTTCGTCCCAATCTGGCTCAGACCGCCATGACTTCCCCTCATCCTGAGGCAACAACTCTTCAGCTGGAAGAATGTACAAAACAAACATCTTAGGACACCTCATTTTATATCAGCATTTCTCTACCAAATTTTCCTATTCTCTTTAAAAAATTCCCCTTTGCATGCTATAGTTTGCCCCAAAAGGTAATAATTAACCCCCTTGGTAGGTAAGTTAATTGCCCCCAAGTAGCCAGGTATAATCTTAGCCCGACTGTAGCCAGGTTGTAGCCCCTTTTTCAGCCAATAGTTGCCCCCTGCTAGCCAGTTATGTAGCCCCGTCTAGCCAGGTTATTTAGCCCCTCTAGCCAGGTTACTTACTACTGCCTCTGTAGCTCAGTTTACTAACTACTGCCCCTGTAAGCCCAGTTAATATGCTCACTTGAGTCAGGGTTATTAGTCACCTCTGTAGCCAGGTTAGCTGGCCCTCTTATAGCCAGAGTAATCATGCCCCCATAGCCAGGTAATCAATGCCCCCCTTTTGCCACAATAATATGCCCCCTTTGCCACAAATGCCCCCTAACCACAATCCCCCTCTAAGAGCCACGATATCCCCCTGTAAGCCACATATGCCCCTCGCACATGTAGCCACACATGCCCCCTTGTAGCCATTATAAAAGGCCCCCTGTAGCCACACATTGCCCCCCTGTAGCCACACATGCCCCCTGTAGCCACACATATGCCCCCTTATCCATTTAATATGTCCCCCTGTATGGCCACACATGCCCCACGGAAGCTGAGCCACACTATGCCTCCCAGCCAAAATGATGTCCCTACTGTATCCACACATGCCCCCCTGTAGCCATTCTAATATGCCCCCATGTACCACACATACCGCCCCTGTAGCCACACATGCCCCCCAGCCACTAATATGCCCCCTGTAGCCATTAATATGCCTCCCTGTAGCCACATCATGCCGCCCCCAGCCATGATATTGCCCCCCTGTAGCCATTAATATGCGCCCCTGTAGCCACACATGCCCCCGGTTCCAATTCCTTTGAATGCCCCCTTTAGACCATTAGAAAGGCCCTGCCTGGTAAAGCCATCACATTCCCCCCAAGACCAGTGATATTGCCCCCTGTAGCCGTTTATTAAATTATGCGCCCGCTGTTTAGCCCACATTAGCCCCCCAGCCAGTAACACACACACACCATGTATCCACACAATGCCCCCCAGCCAGTGATATGCCCCCTGTAGACATTAATATGCCCCCTGTAGCCACACATGCCCTTCCAGCCAGTGATATGCCCCTGTACCTTAATATGCTCCTGCGTGTTAGCCACACAGCCCCCCAGCCCCATGATATCCCCCTGTAGCCAATTAAGTATGCCCTCTTTGGTTTGCCACACAGCCCCCCCAGCCAGTAATTATGGCCCCCCTGTAGCCAACACATGTGCCCCCTCCAGCCAGTAATATGCCCACCGTAGCCACACAGCCCTCCCACAGCCAGTGATATGCCCCTTAGTCCACACACAGCCCCCCGCAATCCAGTGGACATTCCCCCTGTAGCCACACATGCCCCCCCAAGGCCAGTGATACTGCCCCTTGTAACACCGACACCATGCCTCCCAGCCAGTGGATAATGAATGCCCCCTGTAGCCACACATGGCCCCCCCAGCCAGTAAATATGCCTGGCCCTGTTATTTCATAATAGTGCCGCCCTGTAGCCACACATAGTGGTTATGGCGCCCCAGCCAGTGATATGGCCCCCTGTAGCCACACATTGCCCTTCCGGCCGACGAGTGATTATGCCCCCTGTAGCCCACACAATGCCCCCCCAGTAGGCCTGTGATATGCCCCCCTTATCCACACATCCTAGCCCCCATCAGTAATATGTCCCCCTGTAGCCACCCACATGCCCCCATCCGAGTAATTTTAATGCCCCCACACATAGCCACACATGCCTCCCCAGCCAGTGATATGCCCCCTGTAGCCAACACACATGCCCCCCCAGTCCAGTGATATGCCCCCATGTAACATTAATATGCAACCCGGTAGCCACACGTGCCCACCTAGCTATTAATATGGCCCCCTGTAGCCACAACATGCCCCCGCCAGCCATTAATATGCCCCCCATGTATGCCATGGACATTGGTGCGGTGTGTGCTTCTTCCGTCCGAGTCCGATTAATAATGACCCCCCTGTAGTCATTAATATGCCCTTGTGTGAAGCCATGTAATATCCCCCCAGTAGCCACACATGCCCCCCAGCCAGTGATTATATGCCCTATCTGTATCCACATCGCCCCCCAAGCCAGTGATATGCCCCCTGTATTTTCCATTAATATGCCACCACTTAGTCACACATGCCACCCCCAGCCATGAGTATATTGCCCCCTGTAAGCCACACATGCCCCCCATACACACTATATGCCCCCTGTTCCCACAGCATCCCGCCCCACAGTGATAATGCTCCCCTGTAGCCACACATGCCCCCACAGCCAGTGTATAGTATGCCTACCCCCTGTAGTCATTAATTATGCCCCCCCTTAGCCACACATTAGCCAAACCAGTGATATGCCGCCTGTAGTCCACACATGCCATCCCCCTCCAGCCAGTGATATGCCCCCTGTATCCATTAATATGCCCCCTCCAGCCACACATGCCCCCCCAGCAGCAGAGATATCCCCCTGTATGCCACTCACTGCCTCCCCCAGCCATTAATATGTGCCCCCTGGTAAGCTCATCAACAATGCCCCCCCCAGCCATATGATATGGCCCCCTGTTAGGCCCACATCATGCCCCCGCACCAGTTAATATGCCCCCGTAGCCACAGGGACATGCCTCCCCCACCAGTGATATGCCCCCTGTAAGCCACACATGCCCCCCTCTCATTCCATTTAATATGCCCCCGTGATAGCCACACACCCGCCCCAGCCATTAATCGCCCCCCTTGTACCACACTATCCCCCCCAGCCAGTGTATATGCCCAACCCTGTAGCCACACTATGCCCCCCTATCCAGTAATATGCCCCCTATCCACACATGCATGCCCCCCCCAGTCCAGTGATATGCCCCCAGTAGTCATAATATGCCCCCTTGTAGCCACACAGTGAGCCCAGCCAGTGATAATGCCGCGCCTGTGGTAGCCACACAATTGCACACACACAGTCGTTGTCCCGTCCAGTTGATTAATCCGCCTGTAAGCCATTAATATTCCCCCTCCGTGCCACAACAATTTCCCCACCAGTGCCGTGATGATGCCCCCTGTAGCCACACATTCACGTTCCCGATGCCCCCAAGGCGCATTAATATGCCCCGTGTCATGCCACACATAGGCCTCCCCCAGCCATAATTTTATGCACACACTGGTAGCCGTACACATGGCCCCCCCTAGCCAGTGATATGCCCCCTGTAGCCACACATGGCCCCCCAGCCAGTAATATGCCCCCTGTAGCCACACATGCCCCCCGCCCCCCCAGCCCAGTGATAGCCCCCTGTAGCTACAAAACATAAAATAAAAATCTACTTACCTAATGAGGCACGTGTCCTGTCGAGTCCAGGTTCTTGCAGCTTGGTGAAGCGTGTAAGCTAGCGAAGATGTCATTCACGCTACTTACCGACCGTCTCGCGGGGCACCTCGGGGCCTTTCACTCGGTGGTCCGACAGAGTTGCCGGCTTAGAGGATCCCAGCCGTCTGCCGGGGGTGATTTAAAGGCGGCGCAGTCAAGTGAGCGCTGTACATACAGGGGAGAATACAGACGTGGAACGATCCGTCCTGCCTCCTCCCAGGGTCGACCTGACTAGGAGCTCGGGATTGTCCCACTAGAAACGGCGCATGCAGTCAGAGATCGGCGGCGCAGCCCGTCTACCAAGGTAGCGCTTCGCCAGGCCCACAGCAGGGACGTGCTGGAGGCCAGCCTGAGACATCGTGGCAGACAGCAATTCAAAGTCTGTGCGGGGGCTATCGTGCCTCGAAATAGTATCTGCCTTAGCGACTCTGCCGCCTTTGCTTAGGGGACGTTCATGGAAGAATGATTCTTGTAGGCCTAACACACGTGCAGTTGATTCTTGGGCAACTTACTCCATGTAGTTGAATCTTTGGGAGCCCAACCATGTGGACAATATTCTTGGTGGACACTCAATGTAGTAGATTCTGATGTGGGTCCCTACCAGTGTTGATGCGTGATGCAGTCTTTGGTTTCCCACCAGATGGAGTTGATGTCTTGGGCCCACCAGTGGAACTGATTCTTGAGGGTCCACCAATGGGGGGGGAGTCTTGACAGTCTGGGCCCACCAGAGAAGAAATGTACATCTTATTGCCCACCAGTGGAGATTGACACTTGTCTGAAAAAAACACACACACTTTTTGGTTATTCCACTAATCTTTATGTTTTTTGGTGCACTGAATCCCACTAATGACCTTGCACATTGTGATAAAACAACGACGTTTCCCCTGACAATTTAGGTATCTATATGTTAAAGTGATATGGCAACAACTGGCGAGAATGAATGAAAGTAGACACACACATAAACTTATTTTTTTATTTAGAAATTTTATCAATTAAAAAATAGTAATTTTGTTTTACTGAGATTGTGCTCATGTAACAAACAGCTAAAAATCACAAAAGTTAGTACCTTTCATCATCATGTAAGTGCTCAATACTCCGCTTGGTATCTTCTCTTTGCCATCTCTTAATGTCCGGGTGGAAATCGTTCGCCTTATTCTCTTCACTTCACAGCTCCCCCCAAACACACATCAGAACAAGTAGTCAAGGTGGGAATAAAGGAAACGCAGCTTTCAAACATCATCAAGCAATCTAAAGCTCTGAAATGCTTACATGCCAAGTTTGTCCCGCCGATTCTTTTTGTAGTCAGGATCTTTTTTTATTAAGACTAAATACTTTTCTTTGCAACCCTCTTTAAAAACGCCTGAACCGGCCTTGGATGTATGCAGTACGTGAACAAGGTGGTTTGGGGTGTAGATGCAACCTGGACGTAGCAACGTCCTGGCGAGGTTGTACGTGCACGCTGCGCACGATTGCGGATATTGGGACCCAGGCGGTAGTATTACATTGCCGTATCACCCGCGGGGCCGGTCGAGCTCCAGCCGGGGGTGATTAAAGCTTCAATTATCGCGAACCTGTCATGAGTTGCGCTATAATTGAAGTACCCGCAGGCAGGGAGGAGTGAGGGCACGCATAGTGCGGCAGCTATCTACATGTCAGATGCCCCCGGAAGATTGGAAAATGGACACTTCCCAGATCGATCTGTGACGTCACACCTGTGTGGTTATTTTGTGGCCCGTCAAGTACATTGTGGTCATGGAGCCCAGTACACAAGCAGGCAATGCTCTGTTGTACTGACCTGGCCTTCTAACTAGCGAGTCAGATGATTGCTGTTATTTAGAAATCCCTATATGGGGAAAAGAAAGAAATTTTTTGTAAAAAACGAATAAAAAAATGATTTTTAAAAAATAAGTGAAAACACACAGTAAAACAACAAACACACACACAAATCAGAAGAGAAAAACCCGTACACCGCGCCCTTTTCCCCCTTTACTAAATGCCCAATTGGCCCCCAAAAAAGATCAAAAATAAATAACACAAACCCAAAATTGGTATCGGAGCCACGTGCGTACACAAGGACCCTGAGCCCTATTTTGAATTATCTGTCATGTTAATTAACCCATACCGGTGAACGCCGTAAAAAAACACACACAACAATAAACAGAATTAAGATTTTGTTTCATAGTCCCGCAGCACATAAACACGAGAATAAACACACACCGATCAGTAAGTACTCATATAAAAATACGCCAAAGTTGTACAACAATTAAAACGTCTGTGAGTATTCCCGGCAAAAAACAATGTCTTTACAACGCTTCTGTACACACACACACAAAAAGTTAAAAGCATTTATGATGGCACTCAGAAAATAGTCATGAATAAATGAAAAAAAACAATTTAAAAATATTTTTTTTAGGTTCTTCAACATAAAGAAAACTATATAAAAACAGATATCATCGTAATCGTATCAACCCAAAGAGGTAAAGCTAACTTATCATCGGGGGGGGTGGGGGTGATACGCAACGGTGAGCAGGCTGTTATAGCGCGAGTAAAAAATAAAAAACACTACTCCTACTAGGATTGCAGGTATTTTCCTTCACACACGCCTTCCAAGAAACTATGTTAAAGAGTGGATTTAAAAAAAACCGTCCTCCAAAACTGATAAGAACTAAAAACTTCAGCTCATCCCGCAGAAAAACAAGCCCCTCACACAGCTCCCGTAAACAGAAAAATTAAAAAGTTTTAGTGGCACTACAGACTATGGAAGTGCAAAAACGTGTTTCCCTTAGTTGATAGAATGTGTTTTATTATTGTGTTAAAGCAGTAAAACATAAAAAAAAATCTATACAAATTTTGGGTATCCGCTGTAATCGTATTGACCGGCCTGAAAAGCTAAGCAAGTCCATAAGTAAAACCGTACCAGTGACCGCTATAAAAAAAATAATAATTAAAACAATCACTATCAAAGGATTCTGTTACATTTTTTGTTCAAAAACAAGCATCTCACAAAAACCTTAATAAGAAAGTGAACATATCATCATATCACCCCATAATTACCAAATATAAAAACTTCAACTCATGCCATGACCTGCAAAAAGCATAGCTTACATTACACAGCTCTGCAAAACAGCAAATAATAAAAAATTTATGGCTTTCAAAAATATGTATACAAAATGAGACAAGCAACCAAAACGCAACAACACGTTTTTAGTATACCTATTTCTAATGATGTAAGTAAGTAATACACAGAACACAACTTATATTTAAGTATCTATATCAGTGATGCAATTGTACACTTTCCTAGACACCCCATAGTAAAAATGAAACCCAAAAACAATGGCAGGAACAGATTTTTATCCCACATTTCATGCCCAATGCTAACAAAACTACGAGAGAACAACACTTCACTGCACAAATTCTGGCATTATCAACTACAAAACACACCCTAGATGAAATCACTGGGATGAGATAGATTGAAAATCCAAAATGTGGGTGACTTCTGAAGATTGTCTACACTGTTCTGCCACTTTTTGAGTGTAGGGAGCTTTGCGCAAAAGTGGCGACAGTGGTACTCACAAACCAAAATCGGCGTCCTCAAAAAGAGCCAAATTGACGCTTCCCTTGTCCCTCCCTTATAAACGAGCCTGACATGCGACCAAAACAGCAGTTTGCAGCCCTCATGTAGGGTATTGCCGAACTGGAAGAAAATATGCTTGAACAAAGATTATTGGAGTGCTTTTTTTTCCCAGGGATGTCCTTGTAAATAATGAAACATTTTATAGCAAAAATTGCAGATTTATTTGAAATATACAAAATTTTTTTTATTCGTATGATCGATATGCCATAAAAGACGCTAATGTCTTGAAAAAAAATTTTGTGAATCACCTGTGGGGTCATACATACTACTGAACCCCTGATTATATTCCTTATGGGGTTAAGTGTTTCTAATAAGGGGTCTTTTTTACACACGGATTTTTATTTAAGTTTTTAGGCAACTAAGGAGGGGGGCACGCTGCAACCTGAGAATTGGCGCCTAAATATAAAATCGTATTGAAAATGTACCCCGAAAGTTCCCGGTATTACATGGTCTTCCTCCTCCTCCTACTCTGAGGCCTTTGTTTTGATGCCAAATAGTGCGACTTATTTAAGAGGGCCACATATGGGAACATATTACCTCTGAAAAATGCATGACCTGGGGGAATTGATACTACATTGCTTTTAAACCCTTTCACATTTACAGTATTCCAGTGAATGATGGATAAATATTGAAAATCTGCAAAAATAGTGAAATTTCGAAATTTCACCTCCACTATGCTTTAATTTCTGTGAAATACAAAAAGCGTAAACAAACTTCTTAAACACTGTTGAAAATACTTTAAGGGTCTAGTTTCTTAGATGTCGTCATTTATGGGGTTATCTAACATTCAGGCCCCTCAAAGACATTTCAGAACTTGTCTGGTCCCTAAAAAAAAATGTATATTGCAAATTTTCTTGAAAATGTGAGAAATTACTACTAAATTTCTAAGCCCCCTAACGTCGTAAAAAAAAAAATTAAAAAATTATGCCAACCTATAGTAGACATATGGTAGATGCTAGTTATAAACTATTTTGTGGTGAATAATTATCTGTCTTGCACGCAGAAATTTTTTGTACTTTCAAAATCACAAATTGTTCAAAATTTTCATGAAATTTTGATATTTTTCACAAACAAACAAGGATTGTATGGATAAAAATTTCTTACTAACTTAAAGCACAATGTGTCACGAGAAAACATTCTCTGATCACATGGAAGGTAAAAGTATCAAAAAGTTATTCTCACATAAAGTGACACATGTCAGATTTCAAAAATAGGGCTGTGTCAGGAAGGCAAAAACTTGCTGGGTCCTTAAGGGGTTAAATGCAATCCACTCTTCCTTTTGAGGATCATTCATGTTATTGACAAACTATCAGCTATAAGCCTTGTAATGTCTGGTCCGATGAACACACCTTTCTTCAATTTTTCCTCCAAGAGGCTTGGAAACATAGGTGACATGTATGAATGGGGCCACGCCAGAAGTCTGGCGTCTTTTCAGCCCAAAAACTAGCGCAGCCCCGTTTGCTCTGTTTTTAATCAGACACACTCCAATATCAGGTGCATTATCGTGCGTCCGCGGCACTTTGTAATGTGCCTGATCTCGGAGGGCGTGCTGGCGGCGGGGTGCACTAGAACCATACAAAGCTATAGATTTATAGCTTTGTAGCTAGAAAGCGCTAAATCTATGACCGACAGTAGAACAGGTTCATAGATTCAGGATCATTCTACACTACTTGTATGTGCATTAAAATTGGCTTCTGTGCCCCAAAAATCATACATGTTGCCCATGGTGACCAAGTATTTGAAGCATTCTCCATCTCTTGGAAGTGATTTTATAAATTGCTTCATCAATCCCAATTTTGTGTGGAGAGGTGGTAGAAGAACTTTATAGGGAGGCACCAAAGTTTCTCAGAGGACATTTTTTTCACAGACTGTGACTCGGCTGCCAACTCTTCTTGGTCCAGTGACTTTGTTGGTCTCGACTGTCCCAAAGACATAGAAAACAGGTGTATTTGGTATACCCAGCTTGTTGCCCAAGCAACAAACACAAGACCTTCAAATCCCCACACACTTGCCAACCGTGGTCTTCATATTTAAGTTTATGAAGAACTAATTCAAAGTTCTCGTAGGTTTCCTTCAGGTGTACAAAATGACCTACAGGGATGGATACGTAAATAACGCCTTTGTGGAATAAAATTGCTTTGAGACTTCTTTTTGAAGAATCTATAAAAAGACACCATTGCGCGGAATCATATTAGATTTTGAATTGACGCATCAAACCTTCGACATCGATGCAATAAACCAACGAACTTCTTTTCACGATGTCTGAACCATGAAAAAGACACTCCTGGTAACAATAAATTCCTGCTTTTGAGCCTTGATCCGAGTAACTCAGTGACATCTTTGGGACGATTGACTACATTGTTCATCTCCTCCTGGGAAAAAAAACTTGGTTTTGTATCAACTTCAAAGTCAGAACTTGATTCGTCATCTCGTTCTGGTATGATTCCACCTTCATCGGAGCTAGGTGTCTCTTTCAAAGTAGCAGGGGCCTGGGGTACTGGTATATCTGTGCCATGGGGGATGGGACAAATTGCTGAGTGAAAATTGGGGTATGAAATGGAATGCTGCCATTTGGGATTATACCCTTTCACATTGCATGAGCAAAAGTAACAGTCGTCACCATGGTTCTGTTGCTCTGGCCATACCATAGGAGTCCCATAAAGGAAAGCTTTTTTCTTACTCTTGAACCGATTTCAGAGGTCCTCAAAACACCGTGTGAACACTTTATGAGACGCCCAAACTTTATCTTGATCTCCAAGTTTTAGTCCGCAGTATGCGAAGTATACTTTTTTCACAAAGTCTGTAATATTCAGCTGTTGATTCAAACACTGTATGTTCACCACAAATGAAACAGAAATGATCAGGCGAATTAGAGTCAGTAATTGACATCATGAGAGGTCCTCATGCTTTCAAGAAACTTGTATTGAAAATGCCAACACCGGACTCCCCCCAGTTGATCATACAGTTCCTATTGATGTTAATGGAAAAAGAAAATAAGCTGCCTGCCGATAATTCACACCAGAGTTTGCAGAAAACCTATAGGTCTACAATTTTTTTCAATTTTTTTTTGTCAACACACCAGAACACATGGAAATTATATGAAAATAATCAAACAACCTTTTATTCACAGATCTGTGTGATTCTTGGGTCACGAGTGCAGTGAATTCTTGGGGCGCACCAATGTAGTAGATTCTTAGGCTCATCAGTGGAGTTGATTATTGGGTCCCATCAGTGAAGCTTATTCTCAGGGCCCACCACTGTAGTTGATTTTTGGGCTCACCAGTGGAGTTGATTCTTGGGGCCCACCACTGCAGTTAATTCTTGGAGCCCACCAGTGGAGATTTTTCTTGGGGTCCACCAGTGGAGTTGATTCTTGGGGCCCACAAGTGGAGCCAATTCTTGGGATCCACCAGTGTAATTTACTCATTGGGGCCCACCAGTGGAGATTATTCTTAGGGCCACCAGTGAAGGTGATTCTTGGGGCCCATCAATGGAGGTGATTCTTGGTGTCCACCAGTGGAGTTGATTCTTGGGGCCCATCAGTGGAGGTGATTCTTGGTGTCCACCCGTGGAGATGATTCCTGGGGCCCACCACTGTAGTAGATTCTTGGACCCACCAGTAGTGTTGATTCTTGGAGCCCTTTACTGTAGTTGATTCTTGAGCCTACCACTGGAGTTGATTCTTGGGGCCCACCAGTGAAGATTGTTCTTGGGTCCCACCAGTGGAGTTGATTCGTGTTGCCACCAGTGGAGTTGAGACCTGGTGCCACCAGTGGAGTTGATTCTTGGGGCTCACTAGTAGAGATTATTCTTAGGGCCACCAGTGGATTTGATTTTTTGGGGCCCACCAGTGTAATAGATTATTTGGTGCCCATCAGTGGAGATGATTCTTGGGGCCCACTTGTGGTATTGATTCTTTTTGGCCCACCAGTGGAGCTGATTCTTGGGGCCCACCCTATATCTGCTGCACATGACTACACATGACTTTTGCACTTTGAGGCCATGTTCACACGGCTTAAAATAGGACGTAATTACGGACGTAATTACGTCCGCAATCACGTCCCTAAATACGCCTAAAATAATGGTCAGGGGATATACAATTGATTTCAATGTAAAATACGGCTCCTTGTTCACATTAGGCGTATTTACATGTCGTAATTTCGTGGCGTTATCGCGGCATGATTACGACCGCAAAATCAAGTCCCCTGTCAATTATTGAGCCGTATTTGCGACGTAATTACGCCTTCTATCCCCATAGAAAATAATTGGAAACGTATTTACGTCCTGAAAATCAGTGCTACACTTTTGTGACACATATTCACCGCGTAATTACGCCGCGAATACGTTCAGAGGGTCAAATAGAGTTCACAGTCTCTAGCCAAGACTGTCTGGTTCTGTATCAATTTTTGGGGAGGGACTATGCTTGAATCTGATTTTTGCAGACAATATTCTTCATAAAGCCAGTTTCATGTCCAAGAGTTAAGAGGCAACCAGCAGCATGTCCCGGGGACTAGCACCATACCAGTGCATGCGGCTAGACGTTGGGGCCCTCATATCGGAAGTATTAATGCAGTGGCTATGTTCACATGGCATAAATGCAGGGTGTACAGTACATCCGCAATTATACTGTGTTGAGCTTTTGCAGGGAGGAGGGGAGAGGGGGCTAGTAGGCAGCAGGCCACATTTTCATGCTATGTTTGTAATGTGTTTAGCTGAATTGTATGTGTCGGGGTAGAACATGTATATAGAAGCAGATTTCACAATGTTAATGATTTTTTAGTAAGTGACATGTCTCTACTGTGATTACATTATAAGTGCTCTGAAATTTATTTAGAAATGTGGGTGTCAATTTTTTTATACTGTGCATTCTGCCATATGCTTGTTGTTTGCAATGTCATTAATTTTTTGTAAATAACAAGCACATGGGACCTCAAATTTTTTATGTGAAAATGCATGTAATTTTGGTACCGTGTCAGCAAAATATATTGCATTACCTGCAGTTAAATTTGCATATATCTGCTTGATGCTGCTGGTAATGCAATATGTTTTAAAAAATGTTGAAAAAAATGTAAAACAATTACACAATATACTGCAGCTTGTTTTTAAATTGTAAATTGATTTATGGTTTTGTCAGGTTATGATAATTGCAAATAATATTTTAAAATATTTGCATTGCTACACATAGCACGAACTTGCTTAGTGCTGTGGGTATGTTCCCACAGCGTCTTTGGCCCGTGTGAAAATATGGTTAAGTAATATGTACATGCATATTCCATATGCTATGAAAACATGACAACAACATATATTCACACGGACCAAAGACGCCGTGGGAACATACCCACAGCACAAGTCAAATTTTAGCTGTGTTACTGCTAAGCCGTTTTAAATCATATAAATAAACAATTTTTGCAAAATCATAATTCAATTTTATTTTTATCAAAATTCATCAGTATATTGAATAAAGTATTTAAAATTGTGGTCTAGGAATAAGAAACATAAAAAAAACTTTCTGTTTTTATCTTTCAGGTCCAAACCCGTCCCGTGTTATGGGACAAGAAGACCCAGGGGTACAGTAACCGGATCCGCCGTGACCAGGCATGGGAAGAGGTCTGCCGGTTACTGTGCCCTGGATGGGACGGGTATGACCAGGACCTGAAGAGGGAAGTCGGTAAGTAAATTAACAATTTTTTTTTTTTCCAATATTATTCATACCCGTATTTTTATGGTGTATACTGTATGCACAGTAAAAAGATGGGATACCTGTTCAAGGGTATGTTCACACGGGACCATAAGTCCTTGTGCACATACATTTTAGCAATGTGTATTTGTGTCTGTCTGAACAGATGCAGACATGCATCTTAAATTGTATTGTGTTTTCAAACATGCATTGCTGTACACATGACTGTTCTTCCATCCGTGTTTGCATTGCACTTGGCTGGTGTGGTGCCAAGAGATATTAATTGACCATCCAGAGTCCATATTGAAAGTCAGAAATTCTAGGGTTACCCTTTATGCTTGTAGGATCCCCTGCCGTAGCTGCATTATGCTGCTAAGGCTTTAAGGGAGATTATCTTGCCTGGTAGCTAGATCAATAAATACTACCAGTAGAGCCTAAGAAGATATAGTATTAGATACACAAAGCTATCAAAAAGCTATTTTACAGAATAGAGCGGCAAGAGATTATTTGTTATTAATTCACCACCATGGATACCAAGAGTTTCAGAATAGGTGTTGCTTTAACTTGTCAGATCATAGCCAGGATTTGCAGTCCCAGATGGATCAGTTCACATCACACAGAGTAATGGTAAATGGTGGGATTGGTTATTTTCTGGTTCTGATCTTGGTTATTTACGCTATATTTTAGGAGTACTTTTTGCTATAGTTTGTGCTTGCATTGCATTATGCTGCTGTATACAGTGTATTCCTTCTCTTAAAGCAATATGTTGTTCATCTGCTGAAGCCATTCCCTTGGGATATGGTGTTGTATATAGATAAAATATGGATTGTGGATGGTCAAGGGTGGAATGTAGTGCTAAGAGATTTATTGACCATCCGGAATCCATATTGTCAGTATCTGTTTAAGAATAATGGATCTTAAGCTGTAATTTTCTTAGCGCTTGGTAAATGTTTGTGAGAAACAGTATATTGACACAGAGGGTTGTTATCAGGGCCTCGTTGTTGTGGGAGAGTTGTACTGAGTAAGCCACATAGCTCTGTGCTGGTGTAAACAATTACTACCCAGCGATGTTTAGAGGGAAATCATGGGAACCCAGGTGTACAGCATCTAGTCATGGGTTTTTTCCAGTGCCAGGTTAACCTCTTAATAACTGGCCATTCGAAGGAGGGAGGCCTTATACTGGAAAAGTACTGATCTGTCAGCTTGCGTAACACTTGGTTACGCAGGCATTTCTTTCAAGTAAAATATAAGCTGGGAAAGTTTGCTGCGAAGTTAGAAGTAGCTGGACCTGTGGGCTGTACAGGGACGCCTTGCCGCCACAGTGTGGATATCCCAGGTAGATCTCTCTATCTCGCTGGCCCCTTCTCCCAGCTGATGTTACAGATAGATGATGCTGATAAGATTCCTGGTGGAGCTTGGACCTGTTATAAGGGGCACCAGTGACGGTGTTGTCTCAGGTTTATCTCTCTATCTTCGCTGGTCCGTGTTACCAGTTGATGCCAATAGATAAAGCTTATAAGATGCCTGATGAAGCTTTGACCCGTATATAGATGTGATGTAAGTATTTGTAATCCTTATTATGCGTGCTTTGCCTTTGTAACCAATATTATGCATGCCTTGCCTTTTTTAATCTTAATTATGCAAAAGTATACACAATATCACACTATCTTCTTGTAGTTTTATGTAATCATTGAGTTACTCATATAATAAAGTAAATAAAGCATTGGATGTTGCCTTCTTTAAAGCCGTTCAGGACCCACACAAAGAGTTGGCAAAACAGCTGGTCAGACTTTTGGATCCGCTCCAGAGATGCGGATCAAAAAGTGGCATTGGTCCGGCACGATGCAAGCCAGCTTTGGCGCTCAGTTGTGTGAACTATCGTTTAGTATGTTTAGTAACACAGAACGAAATGTTTGATGCGGGTCTAGATCTGTTCAGATGGATCCAGAAACGTATTGCCAAACCGTATGTTCACAATGGCATAAGATTCTGTGAGAACATACCCTACACCCAAATGAGATTACCCAATGCATTTTAAAAAAAATATATATTTCTTTTTCAGACCAGGACGTTCGTAATCGTTGGAAGTCGGTGCGGGACCGGTTTGTCCGCTGGATCAAGAAGGAGGCGCCCAGTGGATCCTCTCCCCCCAAGGGACCATCAGTACCATACTCTGACGAGCTCATGTTCCTCTTGCCACAACGCCAGCTCCGACAGTAAGTTTTTTTGTTTTTTTGTTTTTTTTAACATGATTTTTTTTTTGTCTTTCATATTACTGGTTTATGTCTTCAAAGTTTGCACGGTTTGGAAACCATGTTATCATGTTTTAAATATATGTGGTCCAACACCTTGTTAATTTTGTAGGCATAATCTATTAAAAAATTTAGTTTGGCTTTGACAATGAGGGAAAGCATGAAGTAGCTGTATGTAAACCGTTTGAACTTGGACGGAATACACTGCTATTTCATGCTGTCTTTCATTTGTGAAGCAGAGCATGTCCCCACCTACTTTGTTTTTGACCAGCTTTTAAGAAGGTTTTCGTTTTTGATGACCTTCTGGAAAACCAAAAATAAGCACAATGTTGCTGTATGGAAAACCCTTGCTAAAAAACTAACTTTGTTTCCTCTTTATTTCAGAACATCGGGAAACCTTGCCCCACCGGAGCAACACAGTGGCACATCGGTAGCAGAGGAACATGAGCTGGGGGAGAGGGATCGGCGCCTCAGCCTGTCCAGCGGCGCTACAGAGGGGGAGGAGCAACATCCGGTGGGATCCCCAGGGGTGGGTTCCGACACTGATACCCAGGTGTCTTGGGGGGCAGTGGCCTCTACCAGCTCAGCTGCCATTGTTCCATCTGAGGCTTCAGCTGTGGCTGCTGCCCCCCCTCCGAGCCCACCCCAATCATAGTGTGTCCCGCCACTCCCCCAGCCCGCACCCCTTCCAACACAGGTCCTGGTCACGGTTGGAGGCGTTGAACCCGCTCTACTAGGGAAATAACCCCAAGCCTACACAGCAAGCTACTGGCCCTAGCAGAGCGGGTCGGTGGACGGGATCATATCACCAACTCATTTATGGGGAGGGCCGAACGCTGCCGCCTTCTGCCATCCCAAGAGTTAAAAGATCACATGATAGCTTTCTATCAGTCCATGGTGGCAGTCTACGCCTCCGGCCACCCTCTGCCCAAGATGGGGGACATGTACAATTGCATGCGCTGGTACTGCAGTCTCCGGGACGCGCCTCCGCCTTTTAGGCACCTTCCAGCCCCACCCCCGGCCGCATTCCGTACCGCCCCACCTCCGCATTTTTCATCTTTCCGCCCACCAGTCCCACCCACCCATCCTCCGCCCCCTCCCACTGCTGGGCCATACCATGACTCTTTCTCTGTTTGATTTTGACAAGATTTATTTTTACTTAAATGTATAAAATGTAAAGATGATAAAAAATTCAATCACAAAAGAGATGATGAAATTCTGCTATAACTGAGATGTTACCACCAAAACTTCAGTCTGTCAGTCACCTATGTGGACTGCACCCATTATCCTGCACCCTAAGGGTGGACTAAAAGGGACCTGGGCCAAGAGTCAAGAGTAGCTCTGGGGCTGTGTATTCAGTAAGTCAAAGCTCCTACTCCGACTCTTCAATTTCCCAAAGCTCCAACTCCCACTCTGACTCCGACTCCCACTCCCTGATACATGGCGCATGTTTAAGTGATAACTTTACTGTAGTAAAATGGTCACATCTGGCCTTTTATCACCTTATGATACAATAATCAAGATATCTAGGTAGAATAGACACTGACAAGCAAAAGGGTAACAATGTTCTGCCCTTGTGACTTCCAGGCTCCATATCTCACCGTGAAACTCCCATCACCTTATAAACAATCCTCTTGGCTCTCATACATAACTGTGACCTTCAGCTATTTAGCATCTGCTTAGTGCTGCAGATTCTTTCCTGTAACTGCATTGTTACTGTTTTGCTCCTGGTGGTCGGACAATCTTTTCCTTCTTGTTACTAAAAATTACAACCTGTTCTCACATTCCCTAATAGCTCAGTGTGTTATTAGGCTGATTCCCAAGAGAAAGGTCACTGGTTCGAGCAGCCATGAAGAATTTTTCCCATGAACAGAAGCATCATCCAGCTCATCGATAGCGTCTCTGGGCCAACCATTGATGAACTGCATCATGTGAGGCCCTGACAGCGGGAAGAATATGGAATGAAGTCCGTCCAAAGCCAAGAGGTGACGTCCAGGGAAATATCAGAGCCAACAAGTCACTCATCACAAGGTCGATCAGTTCTGACACTTAAGTGATAACTTTACTGTAGTAAAATGGTAACATCCGGCCTTTTATCACCTTATGATACAATAATCAAGATATTTAGGTAGAACAGACACTGACAAGCAAAAGGGTAACAATGTTCTGCCCTTGTGACTTCCAGGCTCCATATCTCACCATCCACTACCGCTGTGAACACGAGGCTACCATCATTTTATAGACAATCATCTTGGCTCTCATACATAACTTTGACCCGCAACTATTTAGCATATGCTTAGTTCTGCAGATTCTTGTCATGTCATGTTGACAGAAATCTGATACCCGGTCTCTTCTACACGTTACCAATGTTGGTGCATACTGTTGACTCACTTGGGTACGAAAACAGCTTTTTCTTCAACTCTAACTCTAGTGTTGGATCGGGTTGAGGTCTGGGGACTGTGAGGCCGATACAGCAACTCCGCTTCATTGTCATTGACCCCTTCCTTCTCCAACCTTGACGTCTGCTTCAGGTCGTTGTCCTGCTGGACACTATGTCGTCCTCTTCATCCCCATAGTCCTCGAGTGTATGAAGTAACTCATCTTGTAGGACCCTCACATAGAGCTCAGCATTGAGGTCACCATCCATCCTGGTCAAGTCTCCACCATCTTTGGCTGTGACCCCTCCCCATATCCTCAGGCTTCCTCCCCCGATCCTGACAGCTCCTCCATCTCTCGCTCCATTCACCCCTTCTCCCTTGGTTCTTCCCATTCCCCCCATCAGAGCCCGGTCTATTGACTTTCATCTCTCGCTCCGTTCGCCCCTTCTCCCTTGGTTCTTCCCATTCCCCCCATCAGAGCCCGGTCTATTGACTTTCATCTCTCGCTCCGTTCGCCCCTTCTCCCTTGGTTCCTCCCATTCCCCCCATCAGAGCCCGGTCTATTGACTTCCATCTCTCGCTCCGTTCGCCCCTTCTCCCTTGGTTCTTCCCATTCCCCCCATCAGAGCCCGGTCTATTGACTTTCATCTCTCGCTCCGTTCGCCCCTTCTCCCTTGATTCTTCCCATTCCCCCATCAGAGCCCGGTCTATTGACTTTCATCTCTCACTCCATACATCCCTTCTCCCTTGATTCTTCCCATTCCCATCAGAGCCCGTCTATTGCTTTCATCTCTCGCTCCTTCGCCTTCTCCCTTAGTTCTTCCTATTCCCCCGATCAGAGCCCAGTCTATTGACTTCCATCTCTCGCTCCGTTCGCCCTTCTCCCTTGGTTCTTCCCATTCCCCCCATCAGAGCCCGGTCTATTGACTTTCATCTCTCACTCCGTTCTCCCCTTCTCCCTTGGTTCTTCCCATTCCCCCATCAGAGCCCGGTCTATTGACTTTCATCTCTCACTCCGTTTGTCCTTCTCCCTTGGTTCTTCCCATTTCCCCCATCAGAGCCCGGTCTATTGACTTTCATCTCTCACTCTGTTCGCCCCTTCTCTTAGGTTCTACCCATTCCCCCCATCAGAGCCCGGTCTATTGACTTTCATCTCTCGCTCCGTTCGCCCCTTCTCCTTGGTTCTTCCAATTCCCCCCATCAGAGCCCGGTCTATTGACTTTCATCTCTCGCTCCGTTCGCCCCTTCTCCCTTGGTTCTTCCCATTCCCCCATCAGAGCCCGGTCTATTGACTTTCATCTCTCGCTCTGTTCGCCCCTTCTCCCTTGGTTCTTCCCATTCCCCCCATCAGAGCCCGGTCTATTGACTTTCATCTCATCACTCCACCTCATTAACGTCTTTCCAATCTTCCACTTTTCATACTTTTCTGTAAAATCTTTGCTGACGCTTCTTATGAGGAGATTGAAATCGCGGCTTTTTCCCCTTTTTTCGGGCCATCATTCCAGACCTATGTAATGAGCCTGCTGCTCGCATGGACGTCTGTGATCTCACTCTTACGAAGCCTACGAGCCGCCTCCACTGCCTATGAGCCGCCTCCACTGCCGTGTCTTAGCGTCAGAACCTTGTGATGAGTGACTTGTTGGCTCTGATATTTCCCTGGACGTCACCTCTTGGCTTTGGATGAACTTCATTCCGTCTTCTTCCCGCTGTCAGGGCCTCACATGATGCAGTTTAGCAATTTTCTTGGCCCAGAGACGCTATCGTTGAGCTGGATGACGCTGCTCTTCTTGGGAAATCTTCTTCATGGCTGCTCGAACCAGTTAACTCTCAATTGGGAATCGGCCCAAGAACACACTGAGCTATTAGGGAATGTGAGGACAGGTTGTAATTTGTAGTAACAAGAAGAAAAAGATTGTCCGACCACCAGGAGCAAAACAGTAACAATGCAGTTACAGGAAAGAATCTGCAGAACTAAGCAGATGCTAAATAGCTGCAGGTCACAGTTATGTATGAGAGCCAAGAGGATTGTCTATAGTGGATGGTGAGATGTGGACCCTGGAAGTCACAAGGGCAGAACATTGTTACCCTTTTGCTTCTCAGTGTAAAATATATTTATTGGATACAAAAAACCTTAATAAATTGTAAATATGTAAAACGCTGCAGAAAGTGGGAAAAACAGTTCAACAAAAAAGTCCTGAATAAAATTTGTTCTCATTATTTCCGGAATAGAGAACGGCCTCTCTACACTAACTTGGGGCAAAGCGGTGACCACAGAGGCAACATCTCTAACAATGTCAGGGTATAAAGGAATCGCCTCAGGCACAGTCAGTTTAGATGAATGGTTGATCTTCTACTTCTTTGAGAAAAAGTGAAATGTTTACTGAATTTGGTGAAAATTTTGTTTTGCTTATGGGTGTGGAATTCTTTTCACATGTGCAATGCTCTGCCCTAGTCCATGACATCCAATACTTTTCAAATTAAAACTCTCTCAACTGATGAGGCTGAAGATATGGGAGCAGTAGCACTGGCAGGACCCAATTCCTCTTGCTCTTGGCGCTGCATTGAAGTAACTGGACCACTGCTGCAGCATCCTATTATGGTGGTTGGCAAACAATGGGCAGGGCTGTGGAGTCGGAGTCGCTCACTTTTTATATACTCTGAATCCACACAACTAATGGGACGGGACTACCAAACTCCACACGCCCTGCCCATGTTTGACATATACCATAATATAGGATGCTGCTGGAAAACTGGGCAAATTGTCCTATCTGTCTCCACCCTGGAACGATTTATTAGATTACAAGCTAGCAAGTAAGCTATTCTATATGTGATGAGAGGAGGGGACATCTGCAGCAATACATGTCAGAGGAGGAAGGGGCATTCAGCAGGTAGTTTCTATGGATGAGCAGAGGTAGGGCTACAGCAGAAGTTTCTATGAGAGAGAGGAAGGGGCTACAGCAGAAGTTTCTATGAGAGAGAGGAAGGGGCTACAGCAGAAGTTTCTATGAGAGAGGAATGGGCTACAGCAGCAGTCTGTAAGAGGAGAGGTGGATAGAGCAGCAGTCTATATGTGAGAGAGGAGGGGGCTACAGCAGCAGTCTATATGTGAGAGAGGAGGTGGTTATAGCAGCAGTCTATGTGTAAGAGAATAGGTGGATAGAGCAATGGTCTATATATGAGAGAGGAGGGGGCTACAGCAGCAGTCTTATATGTGAGAGAGGAAGTGGTTATAGCAGCAGTCTATGTGTAAGAGAATAGGTGGATAGAGCAATGGTCTATATGTGAGAGAGGAAGGGGCTACAGCAGCAGTCTATATGTGAGAGAGGAAGTGGTTATAGCAGCAGTCTATGTGTAAGAATAGGTGTATAGAGCAACGGTTTATATGTGAGAGAGGTTGAGACTACAACAGAAGTCTATATTTAAAAGAAGAGGTGGAAAGAGCAGCAGTTTATATGTGAGAGAGGAGGGTTTATAGCAGCAGTCTATGTGTAAGAGAATAGGCGGATAGATAAGTGGTCTATATATGAAAGAGGAAGGAGCTACAGCAACAGTCTATGTGTGAAAATGGAAAGGACAAACTAGGCATAAGGAGATTATGTGAGTGAGGATGGGGGATTATTCCAGCTATCAATTGTATATCGTTGAAGGGATTGGTAGGGGCGCTACAGCAACAATCTATATGTGTGGGAAGTAGGGGCTAAAGCAGCAGTCTATATGTGAGAGAGGACGGAGCTACAGCAGTAGTCTATATGTGAGAGAGGAAGGAGATACAGCAGAAATCTATATGTGAGGGAAGAAGGGGCTACAGCAGCAGTCTATATGTGAGGGAAAAAGGGGCTACAGCAGCAGTCTATATGTGAGAGAAAGGAGCAACAGTCTCCATGTGAGAGAAAGAGCTATAGCAGCAGTCTATATGTGAGAGAGGAAGGAGCTACAGCAGTAGTCTCTATATGTGAGAGAGGAAGAAGCTACAGCAGTAGTCTATATGTGAGTGAGGAAGGGCTTACAGCAGCAGTCTATATGTGAGAGAGGAAGGAGATACAACAGAAGTCTATACATAAGGGAAGAAGGGGCTACAGCAGCAGTCTATATGTGAGAGTGGAAGGAGATACAGCAGTAGTCTATATGTGAGAGAGACAGAAGCTATAGCAGCAGTCTATATGTGAGAGAGGATAAAGGCTAATGCAGCAGCAGGTCTATATGGTGTAGAGTGGAAGGGGTTACAGCAAAAGTCTCTATGTTAGAGAGGAGGTGGATAGAGCAGCAGTCTATATATGAGATAGGAGGGAGCTACAGTAGCAGTCTATGTGTGAGAGAGGAGTATGATACAGCAGCAGTCTATGAGTGCATGTCGTGAAGGGGTGGCTTTACAGCATCAATCTATAAGAATGGGGCTGATGCTGCATTTATATGCGAAAGTGAAGAGGAGGATTGAGCAGACGTCTATATGTTGTGAGAGTGGAGGGAGAATGAGCAAGTCTTATTATGTGTGAGAGATGCCGGGCTGCTGAAGCAGCAGTCTATATGTGAAACAGGAGGGGACTACAGCAGCAGTCTATGTATGAAAGAGAATGGAGCTACAGCCGCAGTCTATGTGAGAGGGAAGAGGGGGATAAAGCATGCAGAGTTATATATGACATGAGGTATTAGGGTGGTTACAGTAGCCAGTCTATATGTTGTGAGAAGTAGCGGTCTACGCATATTGTCTTTAAATGATGAGAGGAGGGGGGCTACTGCAGGTTATAATGAGAGAGGAGGGGGCGGGGCTACAGAGACAGTCTATACATGAGAGTGCGTAGGGTCATACAGTAGCAGTCAATATGAGAGAGGAAGGGTTATAGCAGCATCATGATTATGTCATAGTCGACGATAGGGTCTACAGCAAGCATACTCTATGTGTGAGGTGAGGAGGTGTTATTGCAGGCAGTCTACTGTGTAAAGTGTATTAGGTGGATAGAGCAATGGTCTACATATGAGAGAGGAGGGGGCTACAGCAGCAGTCTTATATGTGAGAGAGGAAGTGGTTATAGCAGCAGTCTATGTGTAAGAGAATAGGTGGATAGAGCAATGGTCTATATGTGAGAGAGGAAGGAGCTACAGCAGTAGTCTCTATATGTGAGAGAGGCAAGTGCGTTTTTTATCTTAGCAGCAGTCCTATGTGCTTAGGAATAGGTGTATGGGCAAATCGGTTTTTATGTGGAGAGAGGTTGATGAGACTACAGCAGAAGTCGTAGTTTATTGTTAATAAGAAGAGGTGGATATGAAGAGCAGCATTTTTTGTAAGAGAGGAGGGTTTTCTAGCCAGCAGTCTATGTGTGAAGAGAATAGTCGGATGATAAAAGTGGTTTTATATGAAAGAGCGCTTGGAGCTACAGCAACAGTCTATGTGTGAAAATGGAAAGGACAACAGCATCAGAGCATATGTGAGAGAGGAAGGGGCTACAGCATCATTGTATATGTGAGAGAGGTAGGGGCTACAGCAACAATCTATATGTGTGGGAAGTAGGGGCTAAAGCAGCAGTCTATATGTGAGAGAGGACGGAGCTACAGCAGTAGTCTATATGTGAGAGAGGAAGGAGATACAGCAGTATGTCCTATTGTGAGAGAGGAAAGGAGCATATCAGCAGAAATCTATATGTGAGGGAAGAAGGGGCTACAGCAGCAGTCTATATGTGAGGGAAAAAGGGGCTACAGCAGCAGTCTATATGTGAGAGAAAGGAGCAACAGTCTCCATGTGAGAGAAAGAGCTATAGCAGCAGTCTATATGTGAGAGAGGAAGGAGCTACAGCAGTAGTCTCTATATGTGAGAGAGGAAGAAGCTACAGCAGTAGTCTATATGTGAGAGAGGAAGGGCTTACAGCAGCAGTCTATATGTGAGAGAGGAAGGAGATACAACAGAAGTCTATACGTAAGGGAAGAAGGGGCTACAGCAGCAGTCTATATGTGAGAGTGGAAGGAGATACAGCAGTAGTCTATATGTGAGAGAGACAGGAGCTACAGCAGCAGTCTATATGTGAGAGAGGAAAGGGCTGCAGCAGCAGACTATATGTGAGAGAGGAAGGGGTTACAGCAAAAGTCTCTATGTTAGAGAGGAGGTGGATAGAGCAGCAGTCTATATATGAGATAGGAGGGAGCTACAGTAGCAGTCTATGTGTGAGAGAGGAGTATGATACAGCAGCAGTCTATGAGTGCAAGAGGAAGGGGTAACAGCATCAATCTATAAGAAGGGGCTGAAGCAGCATTATATATGCAAGAGAAGAGGCAGATTGAGCAGAAGTCTATATGTGTGAGAGAGGAGGAGACATGAGCAGCAGTCTATATGTGTGAGAGAAGGGGCTGAAGCAGCAGTCTATATGTGAAACAGGAGGGGACTACAGCAGCAGTCTATGTATGAAAGAGAATGGAGCTACAGCCACAGTCTATGTGAGAGGGAAGAGGGGGATAAAGCAGCAGTCTATATATGAAAGAGGAAGGGTCTACAGTAGCAGTCTATATGTGAGAGAAGAAGGGTCTACAGCAATTGTCTATAAATGAGAGAGGAGGGGGCTACAGCAGCAGTCTATACATGAGAGAGGAAGGGTCTACAGTAGCAGTCCACATATGAGAGAGGAAGGGTCTACAGTAGCAGTCCACATATGAGAGAGGAAGGGTCTACAGCAGCAATCTATATATAAGAGATGAAGGGTCTACAGCAGCAGTCTATATATGATAGAGGAAGGGTCAACAGCAGCAGTCAATGTATGAGAGAGGAGGGGGATGAAGCAGCAGTCTATATGTGAGGGAGGACAAATGATGAGAAGCAGCCTCTGTGAAGGGAGATGGTTGGAGAAGTCTATATCTGACAGAGGAAGGGGGTACAGCAGTCCATGTGAGAGAGGAGAGAGCATGAGCAGCAGATATTGTGAAATGAGGAACGGGGAGTATAGCTGTTTTCATGTGAGACGAGGAAGGAGGATCAGGAGAGCATGTGCAGCACAAGTCTAATATGTGACAGAGGAAGGGGCATGAGCAGCAGTCTATATGTGAGAGAGGAGAGAGAAATTGGCAGCGTTATATATATGGACAGAGGAAAAGAGTGCATCGAGCCGCACGTCTACTATGTGAGAGGAAGGAGCATGAGCAGCAGTTATATGTGACAGAGGAGAGAGCATGAGCAGCGTCTCAATATGCGATAGAGGAGAGAGAAGCATGAGCAGCAGTCGTATATGTGACCAGAGGAGGGAGAGAGGAATTGGCAGCAGTCAATATTGTTTTTCTTTTTATTTTTGCTTTATCAATACAATTTGGTTCTATTTCTACTTGACAGATTTCCTGCAGGATTTTTCTGAACCCAACTCAGATATATAGAACAGCTGTAGAAATGTTTAGAACAAATCTGTCATATGTTGACAACAGTAGCTTTTTGCACGTTCGATCGTTGATCTGGGAAGAGGGTCATTTGGATTTTTGCACCTTTTGTGTCATTATGTGAATTGCTTGTAGCCATTGTCTGGAGTTTGGATGAACTTCCACATCATATATAGGGGATGGGCACCACTCATCGGCTCAGGTCTCCATATTTCCCCCACACCCAATGATATCCTCTGCCCACACCTTGTGGTCACTGTTTTCCAGTTATTTGTTGTTCTTTTTCTTCCCTCTGTTTTTCTCCAGGTATTTCAGCTTCTGTTCGTGCTCAAACTGGTCCCGTTGTTTATTCCTTCCAAATTCCCGCTCCATGTTCTCCATTCTCTCCTTAGATGTATATTTGACTTTTTGCTGGCAGTTTTTCCGCCTCTTCCTGCTTCAGTTTGAACTCTCGCTCCATTCTAATTTTTTCCAGATCCTTCTGTTGTTGTAGATTTCCCTTCAGAATCGTCATTTCTCTGGTGTGTACATAATTTTAGCCACTGGACTTCCGTTCTGCCAGCTCCCTTATCCGCGTTCCGAGGTACTCAGCCGAATCCTTAGCGTCACCGATGACCTCATAAAAGAAAACTCGGATGATCGCTTTAGTGAGTTTCAACTTTTTTCTCGATTTTTCTCTGTGTATTTCTCAAGGGCCAACAACTTTATCGTTCCAAATTGTCCTGAAATTATACCTTCCAATTCTCTACAGTTCGGAGTCGATCGTTTTGAGGGTGAGGACGTCGTGGGAACGACCACTGAAATAAATCAAAGGGAAGGAAAAAAAACAATTAATTATTTATTCATTGATAGGTGAACGTAAGAGCAGCAGAGACGATTCTGCCTTTTGCTGTTCATAATGGGCAAAATTTCACATTATGAGTCACAGGTATCGAATAATTCGGAAGTGGCTGTTATGAGGGGAATATGGTTGCCTCCATTGTTTTTACTGTGTGAGAGGAGAGGGTGTGAGCAGTTCTGTATGAGAGTGGAGGGGGCATGAGCGCCAGACGCTGTGTGAGGGAAAAAGAGGAGGGCTCTGTGTGAGCAGCATCGTATCGAGAGTGAGGGGGCATGATCGCAGACTGTGTGAGTGAGAAGAGAGGCGGTGTGAGCTCAGCATCTAGTATGAGTGAAAGGGGGGCAATGAGCGGCAGATATGTGAGAGTGGAAAGTGTGTGCTGCCAGCTCTGCTATGAGATTGAGGGGCGGACATCGAGGGCTGACTATGTGAGAGAAGAAGAAGGGTGTTGTGAGCAGATTGTATGAGAAGCGAGGGCGCCTGTGCGACAGATATGGTGAGGAAGAGAGGGGTGTGAGCAGCATCTGTATGAGAGTGAGGGGGGCATAGGGAGCAGACTATGTGAGAGAAGAGAGGGTGTGAGCAGCATCTGTATGAGAGTGAGAGGGGCATGAGAGGCAGTCTATGTGAGAGAAGAGTGGGTGTGAGCAGCATCTGTATGAGAGTGAGAGGGGCATGAGCGGCAGACTATGTGAGAGAAGAGAGGGTGTGAGCAGCATCTGTATGAGAGTGAGGGGGCATGAGCGGCAGACTGTGTGAGAGGAGAGAGGGTGTGAGCAGCATCTGTATGAGAGTGAGGAGGGCATGAGCGGCAGACTATGTGAGAGAAGAGAGGGTGTGAGCAGCATCTGTATGAGAGTGAGGGGGGCATGAGCTGCAGACTGTGGAGAGGGGGGACTCTGTATGAGAGGGGGGCATGAGCGGCAGACTGTGTGAGAGAAGAGAGGGTGTGAGCAGCATCTGTATGAGAGTGAGGGGGCATGAGCGGCAGACTATGTGAGAGAAGAGAGGGTGTGAGCAGCATCTGTATGAGAGCGAGGGGGCATGAGCGGCAGACTGTGTGAGAGAAGAGAGGGTGTGAGCAGCATCTGTATGAGAGTGAGGGGGCATGAGCAGCAGACTATGTGAGAGAAGAGAGGGTGTGAGCAGCATCTGTATGAGAGTGAGGGGGCATGAGCGGCAGACTGTGTGAGAGAAGAGAGGGTGTGAGCAGCATCTGTATGAGAGTGAGGGGGGCATGAGCGGCAGACTATGTGAGAGAAGAGAGGGTGTGAGCAGCATCTGTATGAGAGTGAGGGGGCATGAGCGGCAGACTATGTGAGAGAAGAGAGGGTGTGAGCAGCATCTGTATGAGAGTGAGGGGGCATGAGCGGCAGACTGTGTGAGAGAAGAGAGGGTGTGAGCAGCATCTGTATGAGAGCGAGGGGGGCATGAGCGGCAGACTATGTGAGAGAAGAGAGGGTGTGAGCAGCATCTGTATGAGAGTGAGGGGGCATGAGCAGCAGACTATGTGAGAGAAGAGAGGGTGTGAGCAGCATCTGTATGAGAGCGAGGGGGCATGAGCGCAGACGTATGCGAGGAGAGAAGGTGTGATCAGCTAATCTGAATGAGAGGATGGGCAGAGAGGCAGACTGTGTGAGGAGAAGATGGGGTGTGAGCAGCATTGTATGAGAGTGAGGGGGGCAATGTAGCAGCAGACAATTTTTAACCCCCCCCCTTTTTTTGGGGGGGGTAGTTGGGAGGGGGGTGGGTGGGGGGGGGGGGGGGGGGGTTAAAAAATTATTTGTTGGGGGAGGGGGGGAAAGAGGAGAGGTATGAGCAGCTATCTGTTATTTAGTGAGGGGGCATGAGCGGCTGACTATGTGAGAGAAGAGAGGGTGTGAGCAGCATCTGTATGAGATTCGAGTGGCATGAGCAGCAGACTATGTGAGAGAAGAGAGGGTGTGAGCAGCATCTGTATGAGAGTGAGGGGGGCATGAGCGGCAGACTGTGTGAGAGAAGAGAGGGTGTGACTAGCATCTGTATGAGAGCAAGGGAGGGCAGGAGCGGCAGATTGTGTGAGAGAAGAGGAGGAGGCATGAGCAGCAGTCTATGTGTGACAGAGGAGGGGGCATGAGCAGCAGTTTATATGTGACAGAGGAGGGGGCATAAGCAGCAGTTTATAGGTGATAGAGAAAGGGCATGAGCAGCAGTCTATATGTGAGAGAGAAAGGGCATGGGCAGCAGTTTATAGGTGATAGAGAAAGGGCATGAGCAGCAGTTTATTTGTGACAGTGGAGGGGACATGAGCAGCAATCTTTAGGTGAAAGTTATTGTGGTGATGAAGACAGCATGATGTGACTGTAGGTAGGGCAACAACTGGCACAGTTATGGTCAGCAACAGAATAACACTAAAGGTAGCAGTAGGAAAAGAAGCTTTTATAGAGGTGGGGGAGGATGTTGGAAATATAATTGTTTACACAGGTGTGAGCAATGGATAAGTGTGTATGCAGGGTGGTTGGGATATATATATTATATATATTTATGTATATATTTATATATAAATATTTATATTTATATTATATATATCTACTATATATTTATATATATATATATATACTATTTATATTACACTCACCGGCAACTTTATTAGCGTACACCATGCTAGTAACGGGTTGGACCCCCTTTTGGCCCTCAGAAACTGCCTTAATTCTTCGTGGCATAGATTAACAGGTGTATGCAACGATGCTCTATTGTTCTCTAAGGGCCAAGAGTGCCAAGAAAATATTCCCCACACCGATGACACACCTCCACCAGCAAACTGAACGTGATACAAAGGCAGGGAGGATCCATTGCTCTTATGTTTTGACGCCAATTCTGACCCTCCATCCGAATGTCGCAGCAGAAAATCGAGACTCATCAGACCAGGCAACGTTTTTCCAATCTTCTACTGTCAATTTCGATGAGTCTTGGCAAATTGGAGCCTCAGGTTCCTGTTCTTAGCTGAAGGGAGTGGCACCCGGTGGGTCTTCTGCTGCTGTAGACCATCTGTCAAAGTTCGCCGTACTGTGCGTTTCAGAGATTGCGCTTTCTGACTCCCTTGGTTGTAACGGGTGGCTATTTGAGCCCTGTTGCCTTTTCTATCAGCTCGAACCGGTTCCCTTCTCCTTTGCCCTTGGAAATCAAAAGGGCTTTTCCCCCCCCCGGGACTGGTTTCCACTGGATTTTTTTTCCCTTTTTCTGACCATTCCTGAAAAACCCCCTAGAGATGGTTGTGCGGGAAAAATCCCGGGAAAGTTCAGAAAGTTTTAAAATATCAGCCCACCCCTTCTGGCACCAAAACCCAATGCCACTTAAAAGGGCACTAAAAAAAAAAAATCACCTTTTTTCCCATCTGTTGCTCGGTTTAAATTTGCAGGAGATTGTTTTGACCATGTCTAAATGCCAAAATTTCCCAGGGGTTGCCCCCATGTGTTTGGGCCCGATTAAAAATTAAGTTTTAACGAGCAGTTGGCCATTTTCCCTTAAAAAAGGGGCCCGGTGAGTGTATATATACAGGACGGACGGATCTATGTATGCAGAGTTGATGGACCTGTGTATACAGGGTGGACGGATCTATATATAAAAGGTGGACACTTACTTGTTAGTTTTGTGGCTGTTTTAAATATTTCTTTTTGCTCGTTCCCTTAAGTGAGGATTTGGGGAAAGTTTGTCAAAACTAAGGGAAAAAAAAAAAAAGAAAAAAATTTTAAATTTCACTGTGCGTTCAGGGGGTTTAAATATAGGAGATGTAAAAGGTAGTACGGGGGGGGGGTAGGTTAAGTGGGGGCAACGGTAGGTGTAGGGGGCGTAGGTATCAAATCCTTTACTCCATCCAAACCCGGGTTGTTAGGGGCAAAAGTTTTTTGAAAAGATAAAATGGGGATCAGTGAAAAAAATAGTAAATATTTTTTAAAACCTCCCCTTCACTTTTTGAGCAATTTTTGTCGATTGGGATCCCCCAGGAATCCCCGCACCCGTTTACCAAAAACCCCGTATAAGTTTAGGATCAACCCCGAAAAGTAAAAGGTCTAAACTGAATGATAAGGTGAGGGGCCGGGCCCAAAAAAGACAAAGTAAGGGTGAGTTAAATGTCCCCGGAAACCCTTTCAAATTTTAATAAACGAGAGTGGGAAAGTGAATTTTTTGAATAACCCTGCAATCAAAGGGGGTGGGGGTCTATCTTTTAGCCTATGTAAAAACATGGCTGCCATCTTGAAAGCGCCCTGGTGGATTAAGGGCAAAATTGGGTTTCCCAAAAGGAAGGGGGTATGTAGTCTATCAAAAGAAGCCCAGAATTGTCTCAGAAATCGATTACCAAAAACAGAATTAAAATATCTCTGGGTTTTAAAATTTAAACAAGACGGAAGTTCTCATCAAGTTTAAACGATTGGAGGTACCCAAATCGGATGCCAAAGTGGAGTTTTGGGGCTTTTCGGTGAAACTTTTGCCCCGAGTATTAAAATATGATTGGCAATAAATTTACGCCTTTGGGGGGAAATTTAAACTTTTTTTCCAGAAGAGGGGCCTTTTTTATTAAAGGGTTTACAGAAAAAAGCTTGCCCCTCATTTGTGGGCCCTTATTGCTTATATAAAATTTTATTTTTTAAGATAAAAAAATTTAAATTCTTTTAACCATAAAAAAAATGTTCTATTCCCTAATTTGTTTTGGGTTGCTGTCTTTGCACTTTTTTTTCGGATACATTAAAAATAACTTGGACTCTTTTTCTCTCCCTTTTACCCGAAAAAATTTCTCAGAAATGATAATCAGGGTCACACAGTGCTCTGGTCCAACATGCTCGGGATCCACCCATGTCAGGGTCCCCCATACCCTGTGCCCCGTCCCAAATTTCCCGCAGTGTCTAGGTTTCGACATATAAAAGGGAAAAAAAACATGTGGGTATAACATAACATGCAATGTCCTGCATACCTAGAGGGTGGCCCTAAGAGACTCTCCGGTACCTCGATCTGGCACCGGTCATCACTGCTTATGAGATGCCATGATCAGTGCATACATAGGCTGAATGTATAGATCTGCTCTAGAGAGGATCTGTGATGGTTATTTACACGACACATACAGAATATCACTGTTGTTACAGACACATACAGTTTGGCCCTATAGATCCTGGATTGGTCCCTGCATTGTAATAAAATTTGTGGTGATACAATAGACACAGTTATATTGTCCTAGAGACCTTCTAGAAGGAGCCTGGACTGAAGTACAGTTATAATTTCCTGGAAACCCTATCAAAGTAGGTAGAACTTTAGTACAATTATGATGTCCTGGAAACCCTCTAGAAGTAGCTAGGACTTAAGTACAATTATGATGTAGGGGAAAAGCTCTAGAAGCTAGGATTTATGTACAGTTATGTCTTGGAGAAGCTTTGGAAGAAGTTAGGACATAAGTACAATTATAATGTCCCAGAGACCATCTAAAAGAAGCTAGGATGTTATCACAGTTATGTCCTGGAGAAGCTCTAAAAGAAGCTAGGACTTTATTAAACTTATGATGTCCTGGAGAAGCTCTAGAAGAAGCTAGGACTTTAGTACAATTATAACATCCTAGAGATCCCTTAGAAGAAGCTAGGACTACAGTATATCACAGTTATGATGTCCTGGAGACCCTCTGGAAGAAGCTAGGACTTTATTAAAGTTATGATGTTCTGGAGAAGCTCTAGAAGAAGCTAGGACATTAGTACAATTATAATGTCCCAGAGACTCCCTAGAAAGAGCTAGGACCATATCACAGTTATGATGTCTTGGAGAAGCTCTAGAAGAAGCTAGGACATTATCATAGTTGTGATGTCCTGGAGACCCTCTGGAAGAAGCTAGGACCTTATCACAGTTATGATGTCCTGGAAGAAAGCTATAGAAGAAGATAGAAACTTTAGTTAAAAATTATAATGTCCAGAGACCTTCTAGAAGAAATGTTGACTTTACTCCTACCTTCCTGCTGTGTAGCGCGCTCATCCATCTTACAATTAACCCAGTTGGGCGAAGATCTCTCAGTTTCGTAGGTGTCATGTAGAGCAGCTCTGTTATCGACCAGCACTAATGTTTTTTGGTGAGTGGCGTAGGTCAGCTCTCTGTTGTGCGGCTCGCGTCTGACCCGATGCCTTCGCATAGTTCTTGTACTCATGTTCGGTCACACACAGATAAGTGCTGTTTTTGAATGATGATCTTCCCATGGCCACGTACCCAAAAGAGCTGCAGGAGGATTCTTTTAAAGCCTGCGTTTACCCCTATTTACATCTATCAAAAAGGTCAAAGTCTTGATCACCCGCCGCAGCACTTCATCATCCATGGTTGATTCTGTTTGTGAGTCGTCAATGCTCTGCACTCACAAGACACCAAGACGTGAAGCCAAAGTCCTTTGACAGCCGCTCATAACAGACCGCTTCTTCAGACCTTATCTACACACAGTTCAGTCCTTGAATTTCTTTTCTAAGCAGAAACTTCCAGGTGGATTTAAATATCAGGGTCAATGTTTAGGTTCTTACTTGAATATCGTTTTAGTTCCTTATAGTTCCGAACATAAGGCAAGGGTGAGGAGGTAATATGAATGCTGCAATAAAGTCTTGTTGTGGAGGAGCTATCACTTTCTATTATGATGGGGAATATTCCTGACCTTTAAAAAGTCCAAATCCAGGATCTTTCTTTATAGACTCTTCTAGAAAAGGGCCAGTAAGCATGGGGTGCTATCTCAGAAGGATCCCGGTTGGGGGTAGTAGGTTTGTAAATATGAGAGCATTCATTGTAGTAGATGAAAAACAGTTCCAGATTATCAATGACAAACTAACTGCAAAAGGCTCATGCGACTACTCTGTGCTCTTAGACCTGTCCTCTGCTTGCGACATTGTTTTTTTTTCGACCATCCTGCTGCTACAGATTCTCTCATCTCTTGGCATCATGCACTTGGCTGTTCCTGTATCTTCTCGTACCTTACTGGTCAGACATTTAATGTCTTTCACTGATTCATCACTTACTCCTCTCACAGTCTCTCTGTTGGTGTCCCTAAGTGGTTAATGCTGGCCCATTACTCTTCTCTATCCTTACACTTGACTTGGGGCAACTCATGGCATCTAGTGGAATTAAGTACAAATTCCTCCACTGACGACCTATTCTTCACCGTTAATTCAAACTATTGACCATGACATACAAGGTTCTCCATAATCTATCCGATCTATTGATTTCTGCCCTAATATCCTGATACCGCCCTTATGTAATCTCTATCCATAACCTCCCCCCATACAGCTCTACCCTAATCTCCTGATACTTCCCCTCATGTAATCTCCATCTATAACCTGTCCCCTCATAGATCTCTACCCTAATCTCCTGATACCTCCCTCAAGTAATCTCCATCCATAAACTGTCCCCCCCATACATCTCTACCCTAATTACCTGTCCCCCATACATCTCTACCTTAATCTCCTGATACCTCCCTCATGTAATCTCCATCCATTACCTTCCCCCAGAATCTCTACCTAATTCTCAGATACCTCCCCTATGTAATTATTATTATTTATTATTATCATTTATTTGGGAGCGCCCTTGAATCCAGGTCGCTGTTACATTTCAGGGGGTACATAAATAACTTGGTCAAACAATACAAGTGACAATAAGTGACAACAACTGGTACAGAGGGAAGAGGTCCCTGGCCCGCGAGGGCTTACATCTACAGGGGGAGGGGTGAAGAGACAGAAGGTGGGGGGCAGACATTTTTATGGAGGAAGTAGTGAAAACGGGTTATTGTAGTTTTATAGGCAAGTCTGAAGAGATGGGTTTTCAGGTTGCTTTGAAGCTGGTGAGAGTGGAGGAGAGTCTGATGTGTTGGGCAGTGAGTTCCAGAGTGTGGGTGAAGCACGGGAGAAGTCGTGGAGACGGTTGTGTGAGGTGGTGATAAGAGGAGAGCAGCGGAGAAGGTCCTGTCAGGAGCGGAGATTGCGTGAGGGGAGATATTGGGAAATTAGGGCAGAGATGTATGGAGGGGAGAGTCATGGAGAGCCTTGTAGGTCATGGTTAGTAGCTTGAAATGAATATGCTGGCAATGGGGAGCCAGTGAAGAGATTGGCAGAGGGGAGAGGCAGAGGAGTAGCGAGGAGAGAGGTGGATAAGACGGGCAGCGGAGTTGAGAATTGTTTGAAGGGGAGCGAGGGTGCTAGCTGGGAGGCCACTGAGAAGGATGTTGCAGTAGTCTAGGCGGGAGATGACAAGGGCATGGACCAGCCTTTTTGTAGTGTCATGGTTGAGGAATGAGGGGATGCGAGAGATGTTTTTCAGATGGAAGCGGCAGGCAGACATGAGGGTTTTATTGGATTACAGTGTCTTTTAAAGGCTTTAGGCTGGTCCATTAATACAGGCGGTTACATCAAATCCAATCGGTAATAAAAGTCCATGTGCCCTTACATTTTAGGACATTATGCCCTCTTATCTATCATTAAGCAAATAGTATGCCTCCTAAAACAAATGGTGTGATGGTAAGAATAACATGTTATTTTGTACTTTTGTACTTTTCGGAGTCAGCATTTACAAATTGTCAGAATCGGTTATTCTAACAGTCAGATTCTAGCTAAAAACAAAATGGCGGACAGAAATTAAAATGGATGCTTATGTAATCTTCATCGATAACCTGTCCCCCCATACATCTCTACCCTAATCTCCTGATACCTCCCTCATGTGATCTCCATCCATAACCCCCTCCCCCATACATCTCTACCCTAATCTCCTGATACTTCCCTCATGTAATCTCCATCCATAACCTCCCCCATACATCTCTACCCTAATCTCCTGATACCTCCCTCATGTAATCTCCATCCATAACCTGTTCCCCCCCATACATCTCTACCCTAATCTCCTGATACTTCCCTCATGTAATCTCCATCCATAACCTCCCCCCATACATCTCTACCCTAATCTCCTGATACCTCCCCTCATGTAATCTCCACCCATAACCTCCCCCATACATCTCTACCCTAATCTCCTGATACCTCCCCTCATGTAATCTCCATCCATAACCTGCCCCCATACATCTCTACACTAATCTCCTGATATGTAATCTCCATCCATAACCTGTCCCCCCATACATCTCTACCCTAATCTCCTGATACCTCCCTCATGTTATGACTGTTACAGTGTAGAGGCATCGTTGTAGTTTACAAGGTAGAAGCTTCGGTGCACTTATCAGGGTAGAGGCATTGGTGTAGTGACTGGTATAGGGTGGAGGCATCGGTGTAGTGCACAGGGTAGAGGCATCGGTGCAGTGCACAGGGTGGAGGCATCGGTGCAGTGCACAGGGTGGAGGCATCGGTGTAGTGCACAGGGTGGAGGCATCGGTGTAGTGCACAGGGTGGAGGCATCGGTGCAGTGCACAGGGTAGAGGCATCGGTGCAGTGCACAGGCAAGAGGCATCGGTGTAGTGCACGGGCTAGAGGCATCGGTGTAGTGCACGGGCTAGAGGCATCGGTGTAGTGCACGGGCTAGAGCATCGTGTAGTGCACTGGCTAGAGGCATCGGTGTAGTGCGCGGGCTAGAGGCATCGGTGTAGTGCGCGGGCTAGAGGCATCGGTGTAGTGCACGGGCTAGAGGCATCGGTGTAGTGCACGGGCTAGAGGCATCGGTGTAGTGCACGGGCTAGAGGCATCGGTGCAGCGTAGAGGGTAGAGGCATCGGTGCAGTGTAGAGGGTAGAGGCATCGGTGCAGTGTAGAGGGTAGAGGCATCGGTGCAGTGTAGAGGGTAGAGGCATCGGTGCAGTGTAGAGGGTAGAGGCATCGGTGCAGTGTAGAGGGTAGAGGCATCGGTGCAGTGTAGAGGGTAGAGGCATCGGTGCAGTGTACAGGGTAGAGGCATCGGTGTAGTGTACAGGTTAGAGGCATCGGTGCAGTGTAGAGGTAGAGGCATCGGTGCAGCGTCCAGGGTAGAGGCATCGGTGCAGCGTACAGGGTAGAGGCATCGGTAAAGTGTACAGGCGACGGTGCAGTGTTCAGGGTAGAGGCATCGGTGCAGTGTACAGGGTAGAGGCATCGGTGCAGTGTACAGGGTAGAGGCATCGGTGCAGTGTAGAGGGTAGAGGCATCGGTGGAGTGTAGAGGGTAGAGGCATCGGTGCAGTGTATAGGGTAGAGGCATCGGTGCAGCGTAGAGGGTAGAGGCATCACTGTACTAACTGGTACAGAGTAGAGGCATTGGCGTGGCTGGTACAGTGTATAGGCATCGCTGTAGTGACTGGTACAGGATAGAGACAACGGTGTAGTATACAGGGTAGAGGCGTCGGTGTAGTATACAGGATAGAGACAACGGTGTAGTGTACAGGGTAAAGGGCATCGGTGTAGTGTACAGGGTAGAGGCAACGGTGTAGTGTAAAGGGTAGAGGCAACGGTGTAGTGTACAGGGTAGAGGCAACGGTGTAGTGTACAGGGTAGAGGCAACGGTGTAGTGTACAGGGTAGAGGCATCGGTGTAGTGTACAGGGTAGAGGCATCGGTGTAGTGTACGGGATAGAGGCATCGGTGTAGTGTACAGGGTAGAGGCATCGGTGTAGTGTACAGGGTAGAGGCATCGGTGTAGTGTACAGGGTAGAGGCATCGGTGTAGTGTACAGGGTAGAGGCATCGGTGTAGTGTACAGGGTAGAGGCATCGGTGCAGTGTACAGGGTAGAGGCATCGGTGCAGTGTACAGGGTAGAGGCATCGGTGCAGTGTACAGGGTAGAGGCATCGGTGTAGTGTACAGGGTAGAGGCATCGGTGTAGTGTACAGGGTAGAGGCATCGGTGTAGTGTACAGGGTAGAGGCATCGGTGTAGTGTACAGGGTAGAGGCATCGGTGTAGTGTACAGGGTAGAGGCATCGGTGCGGTGTCCTGTAGTGGGTAGAGGCATCGGTGTGCTGACCGGTACAGGGTAGAGGCATCGGTGCGCTGACCTGTAGTGGGTAGAGGCATCGGTGCGCTGACCTGTAGTGGGTAGAGGCATCGGTGCGCTGACCTGTAGTGGGTAGAGGCATCGGTGCGCTGACCTGTAGTGGGTAGAGGCATCGGTGCGCTGACCTGTAGTGGGTAGAGGCATCGGTGCGCTGACCTGTAGTGGGTAGAGGCATCGGTGCGCTGACCTGTAGTGGGTAGAGGCATCGGTGCGCTGACCTGTAGTGGGTAGAGGCATCGGTGCGCTGACCTGTAGTGGGTAGAGGCATCGGTGCGCTGACCTGTAGTGGGTAGAGGCATCGGTGCGCTGACCTGTAGTGGGTAGAGGCATCGGTGCGCTGACCTGTAGGGGTAGAGGCATCGGTGCGCTGACCTGTAGTGGGTAGAGGCATCGGTGCGCTGACCTGTAGTGGGTAGAGGCATCGGTGCGCTGACCTGTAGTGGGTAGAGGCATCGGTGCGCTGACCGGTACAGGGTAGAGGCATCGGTGTGCTGACCGGTAGTGGGTAGAGGCATCGGTGCGGCTGACCTGTAGTGGTAGAGGCATCGGTGCGCTGACCTGTAGTGGGTAGAGGCATCGGTGCGCTGACCTGTAGTGGGTAGAGGCATCGGTGCGCTGACCGGTACAGGGTAGAGGCATCAGTGTAGTGACTGGTACAGCCTAGAGGCATCACCTGTAGTGTACAGGGTATAGGCATCGGTGCAGTGACTGGTACAGGGTAGAGGCATTGGTGTCGCATACATAGTCGAGGTGTCGGTGTAGTGACTGGTACAAGGTAGAGAACACTGCAACTTTTTGGGCCATGTTCACAGCTCAGTGGCTGCAGACTGACCCCCAAAAGCAGGAACACCTTTTGCCCCTGGAAAATTTTTCAGGTGCACTAATTTTTAGATGATTGAAAGTCACATTTTTTTTAATACCTTTTTCACCCAGTATGGAAAAAGCCACATTAAATGGGGGTTGGGCCAAAGCAAAAATAAAAAATAAAAAAACCACCCCCTTTTCTCTCATGAGGGGGTGTTGGGGTTTAATAAATTCAAAAAAAACGTACGAAGGGGGAAAAATACAAGATTTGGGGTGCAATGCTGGATACCCATTTAGGTGGGATTAAGCAAAAGGACCATTGACGTGGTTGCGAGCTTGCGTTTTGGGCCCCCCTGACCAATAATACCTCTTTTTTAAACATTTTCAAATGTCATTTTTTTTTTTCCCAACAGGAGGGGAAGGGAGGGGTCTGTTTTTGTGTTACCCCCGAAAGTTCGGGCACCCCCTATCAAATTTAGTATGGGTGCCAATGGGTTGTAAGCCAGCAGGGGAAACCAATTATTTATTTATGGCCCCTTCGTTTGCCTTATTTATATAAATTTTGTATACCACACCACCCCCCCATGATTGAGAGTGTAGAGTGGTTGTTTTTTTGGTTTTTTGCTTTTGTGCAATCCCCCATGCTTTATACTGGGTTTTTTCCCCATAGGGTGGAACAGGGTTTTAAAACGAATGGCATTTTTCTATCATTAAAAATTTAGCTGCCCCTGTAAATTTTTTCCCCATCAAAAGGGCCAGATTTGCCTGCTTTGGATAGCCCTATCCACCACTGAGCTGTAAACTTTCCCCCAAAAATTTGCGGGTTTTTTTTAATAAAAAAGTCCAATTTTTTGTATTGTAAGGGTACACACCCAAGCACAATGTCAACCTGGGAAACAAAAGGAATGCCCCCCTGGGGAAAAGAAAAAATGATTGCCCAAAAATTCGGGGTTTTTGTGGCCCCCATTTTTTTCCGACTGCCTTAACTCTTTGGGCAGGGAGGTCATAGAGCTTGACGGGGCAAAAAAACGATAAACAAATTTGCATTTAAAATCTTGCTGCTTTTACTTACTTTACGGAACAAAATAAAGGGCGCTGCCCTTTATTCCAAATCATCCTACATACAATTGCAGTCTACTTACTGATAGTTTCGATAAAATCACAAATTTTTTCCATTTCATTTTTCAGGGTTAAATCTCTTCGGCTGAGATTGACCAAACCTCCAATTGCACACAGCGAAAACTTTCAAATACTTTCCCTTTTTTCAGGCATGCTTTTATCAGATCACACCACTGATATGTGAACATAAGCAACAGATGAGTATTAACCCTAGTTTCCAAACTAACCAAATATCCACTAGGGAAAACATTTAACCCTATACGTCTAATTTTTCTTTTCCTACATTTTTATAAAAATCTATCGTTTTAATCTAACATTTACCAACTAAGCATTAAATATACAACTCCTTAAAAAACATTGAGACAAAAACATCCTTTTAAAACCTTTTGGGATCTTTGTTTGAATTTTACAAACCCAAAAAGTTTTCTTTTGAGCATCGGGATTTTTACGATTGGCATCCCCCCGGGTTCCTTCTAAAAACCCCATAAATCGTTGCTGGTGTTTTGCTCGAAGAAATTTTGGCTACGCTGCTCCCATATGTTTGTTCTTTTTTTCTTTTTGCTCATATTTTTAAATTTCTTTTTGTCGATTTGTGTTCCTAATTCTCACTCTAAAGAGCGATCGTTTCCCCCTACATTTTTCCCGAAAGGAATTTATAAAATTTAAATTATTCTATCTTTCGCATAGTACCCTTTAAAAAGGGTTGCTAATTCCCTGAAAGTGGAGGGGGAAACTTATACCCACGGAAAAATGCCCAATTTGTACATGAAAGGATGGAAAGTGCCCCATTTAGTTGTTCCAAATATCTTGCTTGGTTTTTTGGGGAAAAGAAATATCAAAATGCACTAATGAATCCCCCAGGTTCTACCTCTTTTAAAAAATGTCCCTTGGTTTCCAAAAACTTTATACCCTACTTAGGACTTTTTTGAAAAATATCCAATAAGGATAGGGCCCTTTTCCTGATAATTTAGATGTTTGTCTATGAAAGCAAATAAAAAACGGGGGTACTTGCATTTTTGTTCTCCGTTTATAAAAAATTTCTTCTTTTTTAAATTCTCATTTGGTGCCCCCCAATTTCTTTTCTATTCTTGTTTATTGATCCTCTTTTTACAAATTTATTATTTTTTCTACTTCAAATCGTTTGCGTTGTCCTACATATACACTACCCCATTAATTGTCCAGGATTCCAAAAAAAAACTGAGGGGAATGTTAGCTTCCGGTGCAACAAATTATTGCGTTCATAGGTTTTAAAAAAAAGGCTGTTTGAAACTGCCTACTGTATCTTCTTTTTTTATTTAAAACATTAAAATTCAATTGATTTGCTCTTATCGGGAAAACATTTTAGTGGTGTCGGTTTTTTATATACTCCAAAAAAACTCTCTAACTTTTCTTGTGCCAGTCCCATAAAGAAAACCACGTCATCGACTTTTCTTAACCATGTTTAAATTTTTCTAAAAAAATTTTAGCATTTTAGGACGGGAAAATTTATAAAAAAAAGCACAAAACATCAAAGTGATAGCAGTCTACAAAAATTTTAATCGGGGGTCCACTAATAAAAATTCAAAACAAAAATTGATAACTTTTTAGATGAGGCATAATGAAGGGGGTTAATTGACCAAACCACAGTGATACATTAAAGGTGCAGAATCCACGTAACCTTAATCTACTTCGTCCCAAAGATCCATAAAAAAAATTTTCCCCCCTCCATAAAGCCCCATAGTTTTGGGGGTGGGGCTCGCTTTAAACCTTTGGGCTCGTATTTAGATATGTACCCCAAAGAAGGGTAAAAGAAATCATAATTTTTTTAAGAAACGAATCATTTTTACAAAATCTGGATAAACTACAAAAGATGAAAATTTTTTTGTGTACATTAGACTAAATCTTTTTTTTCAATATATCTCAATCATGCAAAGAACAATTAGAAAGCTTGGTTAAGAACCGCTATTGTAAAATCACAACGTTTTTTTGCTTACATTTATTAGTTGTGTTCTTGTAAAAAACTATTTAGGTTTGGTAACAGTACTTCTTCAAAAAAAAGAACCTCGAGGGTCGCCATAGGGCCCCCCAGCTAATTTCTATGACATATTTTGAAAATCATATGGGTTTTTCCATCTAAATTTTTTACAAAAATTCAAAAATGGTTTTGAACTCGATACGGTTTTTTCTATGGGGCTGGCCCCAAGAAGAGTTTGAGAGCTTTTGGAGTATATAAATAAGACACCCCCCTAATATCGTTTTCCCCCGGTAAGGCACAAGATCAAATTTAATTCTTTAAAGTTTTTAAAAAACAAAAGAGATAAGTAGACGTTTCAAAAAGCCTTTTTGGGAAAAACCCATGGAACCCAAAAATTTGTTTTACCCCCCAGGCTATCATTCCCCCCATTTTTTTTTATGGAAAACCAGGGGGAAATTAAGGGATACGTCGTATAGTACGGCGAACACAATACGATTTGAAGTAGAAAAAAAAATAAATTTTTAATAGAGGGTCAAAAACAAAACTAAAAAGGGTAGCATCCAAGTGGGAAAATTTAAAAAGAAAGACTTTGTAAAACGAGAACAAAAATGAAGTACCCCCTTTTTCATATATAGTAATAGCAAAAAACTCTAATTTTTGGAAGGGTTATCCCTATTTCTATTTTACAAACAGATCAAGTATGGGGATAAATTTTTGGATAACCCAAGGACATTTTTAAAAGGGTAAACCCTGGGTGATTCATTAGTGCTTTGATATTTTTTTCCCTAAAAAATCCCCAAAAATATATTAGAACAAGTAAATGTGGGGCTTTCCCCTGCCTTTCTGTACAAATTGTAGGGGTTTTTCTGTACCTAGTTTCCCATCCCCTTTCAGAATTAAACTCCCCCTTTTTAAAAAATTTCTATTGGTATGAAATAACTAATTTATTATAAAAAGTCCTTGCGGCAAAGGGGTTTTATCAAAAAAGTCGCTTTCAGAGTGGGGAATTAGCGAACATAATCACTAAGAAATTACAAAAATATGGCAAAAAAAACAAAAGAACAAACATACGGGGACACCCGGGCCCAAAAATTTTTTCATTTAAAAAACACAGCAAGCGATTTACGGGTGTGTGTTAGAAGAGAACCCGTGCGGGTGCCAACGAAAAAAAAAACCAGACTGCTTCAACTGAAACTTTTGGATTAGTAAACTTTAAACAAAGACCCAAAAGGTTTAAAAGAGATGTTTTGTCTCAATTTTTTATGGGGTTTTAGTAATTTAGATTTTATATTGGGAGGTTTTTAGATTAGAAACGATATTTTTTTAAAAATGTAGAATAGTAAATTTTTCGATATTAAATGTAGGGCCCAGGGGTAATTTTTTAGTTAGGGGAAAAAAAGGGGGTTAATACCACGTCGCTTAAAGTGATACATATCAGTGTGTGACTCTGACTCGCATGCCGGGGAAAGGGAAAATGTTTCCGAAACTTCAGCTGTGTCACAGGTTTTTGGGTCCCCAACAGTCACTCGGAAGAATTCAACCCGACAATTGAAATTTAAAATTTGTATTGTACCAGAAAAATCACAGCTAAGTATGACTGCAATTTTTATGTAAAAACGATGATTTGGAATAAAAGGGGTGAGCCTTCATTGATTTCCCTCCGCTATAAAAAGCAGCAAATTTTAAAAAGCAAATTTGGTTTCATCTGTTTGTTGCCCCAATTTGTTTAAAAAGAAGAAAAATCCGGGGCATACTGAAAAAGGGCAGTACAAATAAAAAGAAAAAAAATATGACGCACCTTAAAAGTATTGAAGCAGGTACAAGGTCACCAGATTTTCAGCCCCGGGGAACCTCTTCCCTCCTCCCATGCCATACCGAATTTTGGGATGTTAGAGAAATTTTTCAACCCTCCCCAACCCTTTTTTTGAGGAGGCCCCAAGATGCCCATAGGGTTTTAGGTCTGGGACAATTTGCCATCCACCTTTCCCTCATCTCTTTAGCAAGCAGTGGAGGTCCTTGGGGGTTTTTGGGGGTGTTATTGTTGGGGATTTGCCCGGGAGTATAAGGAGGAGATATGTTTCTGTTCGATATTTCAAGTAATGTTGGGGGAATTCATGGTTCCCTCAAATGAACTGTAGCTCCACAGGCAGGGATCTGCATCCCCAACCATGACACTTTTCCCCCACCCCGTTTTGACTGTCCAAACACTTTTCTTTGTACTCCCCACCTGTTCCACCACCCAAACCCGACCATCTGAACAAAAATTTTTTTTTGGGTTTAGTAAGCCATGTCATTTGTCCCCCTTTTTTTCAGCAAATTTCTTGGGCATCATGTTTAGAAGACTTCCTTTTTGGGGCGCAGTCATGGAGATGATGCCGGTGGGGGTTTTGGGCTAGCACTGACAACTGACCCCAACCCCTGTCCCTCTGCAGCAAAAGCTGGGAGCACTCAAACCCTGGTAAACCTGAGCATTTACCACATCTTTGTCCCATTTGGCGGGCTTTTCTGTGGGGAACCCGTATTGCAACACTGTTGGCACCCGCTGCATTCCGTGTCAGGGAAACCTAGGCCAGGGCTGTGGAGTTGTGAAGTCAAAGCTCCGACTCCTCAATTTCCCTGACTCCGACTCCCACTCCCTCATATATGGCTCATGTTTAAGTGATAACTTACTGTTGCAAAAATGGTAACATCAGGCTTTTTATCACCTTCTGATACAATAATTAAACTATTTAGGTAGCACATACACTGACGAGCAAAAGGGTAACAATGTTTTGAACGTGAAACTCCCATCATTTTTTAGATAATCATCTTACCGATCTTATACATAAATGTGACCTGCAAGTATTTGGCATCTGCTTAGTTCTGCAGATTCTTTTCATGTAACTTCATTGTTACTGTTTTGCTTCTAAAAAATGAAAATGATAATTTTTATTATTTTGTTAATATTTGGTAAATTAACCTTTGGCTTTCATCTATGCCTGAATCCTTCAGAGATCTGTATCAGATTGAAACATGTCTCGCCCGAAATCTGATCTCCGGTCTCTACAAGTTCCCAGTGTTGGTGCAGACTGGTATGAATTTAGCTTTGTCTTCACCTCTCCCCAAAAGTGTTGGATTGGTTTGAGGTCTGGGGACTGTGGAGGCCAATATAGCAACTCTACTTCATTGTCATTGAACCCTTCCTTCTCCAACCTTGATGTCTGCTTCAGGTCGTTGTCCTGCTGGGACACCAGGTTGTCCTTTTCATCCCCATAGTTCTCGAGTTTATGAAGTAACTCATCTTGTAGGACCCTCACATAGAGCTCATAATTGAGGACACCATCGATTCTGGTCAAGTATCCAACATCTTTGGCTGTGAAACCTATCAATATCCTGACAGTTCCTTCCATCTCTCGCTCCGTTCACCTCTTCTCTCTTGGTTCTTCCCATTTGCCCCCATCAGAGCCCGGTCTATTGACTTCCATCTCTTGCCCTGTTTGCCCCTTCTCCATTGGTTCTTCCCATTCCCCCCATCAGAGCCCGGTCTATTGACTTCCATCTCCCGCTCCGTTCGCCCCTTCCCCCTTGATTCCTCCCGTCAGAGCCCGGTCTATTGACTTTCAGCTCATCGCTCCAAATCCCTCGCTTCCAATCTTCCGTTTTTCGTCCTTTTCGGTAATCTCTTTGCCGACGCTTCTTATGAGGAAATTGAAGTCGCGGCTTCCACATCTTGTTTGGGCCTTCATTCCAGACCTGTGTAATGCATGTTGCTCAGTGCTTGCATGGACGTCTGTGATATCACTGTTACGAAGCCTACGAGCCTCCTCCACTGCCGTGTCTTAGCGTCAAAACTGATCGACCTTGCGATGAGTGACTTGTTGGCTCTGTTATTTCCCCCGGACATCACCTCTTGGCTTTGGAATGGACGGACTTCATTTCATATTCTTCCCGCTGTCAGGGCCTCACATGATGCAGTTTGGCAATTTTCTTGGCCAGAGACGCTATCGATGAGCTGGATGATGCTGCTTCTCTTTTCTTGGGGAAATCTTCATGGCTGCTCGAACCAGTGACCTTTTAGCTTGGGAATCAGCCTAATAACACACTGAGCTATTAGGGAATGAGAGAACAGGTTGTAATTTGTAGTAACAAGAAGAAAAAGATTGTCCGACCACCAGAAGCAAAACAGTAACAATGCAGTTACATCACAATAATCTGCAGAACTAAGCAGAGGCTAAATAGCTGCAGGTCACAGTTATGTATGAGAACCAAGAGGATTGTCTATAAAATGACGGAAGTCCTGTGTTCAAAGCTGTAGTGGACGGTGATATATGGAGCCTGAAAGTCACACGGGCAGAACATTGTTACCCTTTTGCTTGTCTGTGTAAAATATATTTATTGGATATAACTTTAGATCACAAAAAACTTTAAGAAATTGTAAATATGCAAAACGCTGCAGTAAATGGGAAAAACTGTTTTCAACAAAATCGTCCTGAATAACATTTGTGAAGTGTATGAATTTGTTCTGAGGAATAGTATCACACCCATCAGATCCTTCCTAGATGACGTCATATCTGAGCTCATTATTTCCAGGCTAAAGAACGGCCTCCCTACACTAACTTGGGTTGGGCAAAGCAGTGACCACAGGGGCAACATCTCTAACAACTAAAGGGTATAAAGGAATTGCCACAGGCACAGTCAGGTCTGATGAACGGTTGAAATCTTGTAGTTCTTTGAAAGTAAGAAGATTTATGATGATATCTTGTTGATCTGTTTGCTGTGGGAGTGGGATCTTCTCCCTGCAGTAACACTTTGCCTGCTCCATGGCATCAATTACAATTCTCATCTGATGAGGCTGAAGATATGGGAGCAGTAGCACAGGCAAGACCCAATTCCTCTTGGTGTCAGGACTTGAACTCCAGGACTCCTGCATCCCAAGCCACAGCTCTTCTCACTGAGCTATTTGGTCTTCAGGACAACTCCTGTGCTGAACCTTGCCAAGTTCCCTGTTCTCTCAGCTTTGTTCCTTGATCTACTAGTTTGTTCCACCCATGTTTCATTGGACTTCCTATTTAAGCCCCAGCCTTGTACTTCCTCCTTGTGAGATTATTGTGCTCTGCCGGTAATCAAGCTATTTGTTCTGTTTCTGCTGCCTATTCTGATTTCTACTGTGCATCGACCTTTGGCTTTTCTTCCTGACTACGATTCCTGCCTACTCCTCAAGTACTGAAACCGCCCGCACGTGTACTAACCTCTGGCTCTGCTGACCACACTTCCTACAAGTAGATACTCTATTAGTTACAACATAAGACTCCAAACCAGCTCTTAAACGCAATACTTGGTCTTGGCACTGAATTGAACTAACTGGACCAATTTATTATATATTTTGGGAGTCGGTCCATTTTATAACGACTCCGACTCCACAGCCCTGGCCTAGGCCATCTTTATGTAGAGCAACAATTATTTTTCTCAGATTCTCAGTTCTTTGCCCTGAGGAGCCATGTTGAATTTCCAGTGACCAGTATGAGATAACTATAACACTAAATTTACCACATCTGCTCCCCATTCACACCTGAGACCTTGTAACAATAACACGTCAAATTACACTGTGGAGACTTCCGGGGGCGGGGCGTCTAGTGCGGCCGCGTTTTAGAGCTGCTCCTGACCGAGCTTGGCAAGATCCACTGCCATCCGCCCATTCCGGTGACGATCAGGGCTGAAACACCTGCTACATTGGGACTTGGCGTGGGAGGAGGCAGCGATATTTGGATACTCTCATGAAATTGTGAATGTCCTCCAGCTCCTTCTTGTAAAAATTCTATACTTTATTTATATAGTTTAAAATTCCATGACAAAAGTCTGTAAACAGCCTACGCGTTTCGGGTTATGCACGCTTACTCATGAGAGTATACTAAAAAATCCATTTGAATCACTGGACCACCTCCGTGCTCTTCGCTCCAGCCACGTCTTGGGGATCACACCCAACTTTAATCAAGTGCTAAGGAGACCTACATCGAGGGTGAAGCGGTGCTGTTTGTTTGTCAGCGATATTTGGATGCCCGGAGTCCACTGGCGGTTAAATATACCGCACGCACGGGAAGGCCCTTGGGCCAGGCCGCAAACCAATGAAAGGCGCAAGTGGTACAGGAGAGACTGCCAGCCCAGAAGCTCAACGGCCGCATCGGGACTCACCGACCACTTGGCGGAGAACATCGACGTCCAGGTCCCAGGTTAGCTGTGTCGCAGGCGCGGAGCCCCCCCTCGCTAACTGTCCGACGTGTGCCCCTGCTCGCTGAGGTCGGCGGGCGCCAGCCACATTGGACCACGTGGAAGGTTCTTGTGGGGACGGACGGAGACCAGCGAGACACTCGTGGGACGGAGGCGTGGGCACAGGAGATCCCTGCGTGAATCATCTGCTGCTGTGTTGTGTCGGAGGTGGGAAAGTACCAGCGGGCAATAGCTGTGAAGGTACGGCATTGTGCAGGCCGCGCGTCGGAACCTCTGACCAGAGACGCGGACGGGGCGCGGCTCAGGACACACTGTGCTCTCGGGCAGAATTGTGATAATAAGCCCCTGCCTGCCTCACAGTGAGAAGGGACTGCCATCCCATTGCCCAGATCCAGTGCTGAGAGACGGAGACTCCCTAGTTTGCCCTTTGCAGCATCATAACTGTATAAGGCCGGCACGGTGAGGGAAGCTGCAGGGGACCACCCACGGAGACCTCTCTCTGCACTTAGCCAGTGCCTGTCCTTGGGACCTCACCCTAGCAGCTGTAGGTTCAGGACATTTGTACATCAATCCATACTGACTCAGTATACACTGGGGTGAAAAATCTAGAAGTTTGGGTGGCTTGCTTGAGCAGAGAAAATTACTTAGCCCAGTGACTTTGTCTTATCAGCTACAGACCTGAGTTACTTGCATTTGACTCCACCAATGCCCATGTAGTAATCTTTTGCTGCCACCAAGTGGCCACTTGAGGTACTTGGACTTTGGAGTGAACATCCTCCATCTCCTCTGCATATCTGCTATACTAACCTGCCAAGCTGCTGTGGCTGCAATCGAACTACTATTGTGGCTGATGCTACTCTGCTGCCACCTGCTGTTGTGAAAGGGGGTAACTGCCTAATTTACTGTATAAAACCTATCTAAGAGCTGCTTACCATCTATTGTTCGTGCAAATGTCTGCGGCTCTCGGGCTCTCTCACAAGCTGCCCCCCAACTGAGATGTGTTGTTTGCTTGTTATGTAGGAGCTGGGGTTACTGGGGACCCCCCTATGATCCTGCTAGTATTCCAGCCCATTTGATGACCACAAATTCTCCAAAGTACTACAGAAGGTTCTAGAGTTGCGTGGGAACACCGGCTCCACTGACTCACAGAAATCACCTGCCGACACTGAGGGAAGCGCAAAGTATGGACAAATTCATACAATCCTCTATAAAGCCTAAACGCACGCGCTCCCAGGTGACGGCTACGGACAAAGTGTCACCTGCCTCAGCCGCAAAGCACTCCCAGCAAAAGTCGAACCAACCTAAGGCACAAGCAAAGCGGTCTGCTGCCATGGCACAATCGCCGCCATCAACCAGCAAAAGGGACCATATGCCGGCTCCAATCTCCCCAGTTCCCATTCTTCAATTGTCGTCTGAAGATCCATCACGTGCCCTATCAGTGGCGCAAGAGGTGTCCAGGCTTTTACTCCCTGTCCTGGATAAACAGCTAGATGTTATTCAAGCCTCAATCAACACGGCACTAACCCAGATTACTAACAACTCACAAAGACTGGTGGAGCTGGAGACTCGAGCTGGATCCATGGAATATGCCATCGCTAGGCTGGATGGAACGACAGCCACTCAGCAGACACTGATCGATAATCTGCAGAATAAAATCGCCAATTTAGAGAACCGCGCGAGATGCAACAATCTTCGATTTATAGGTGTCCCGGAAGCTGTCGCAGCGGACTCTCTCGCCTCGTACATAACCACGGATCTGGCCATGGCGCTGGGTCTGGACACACCAAAGGATCCCCTTCTTGTTGAAAGGGTGCACCGTATAGGGATCGGCGGAGACCAGAGAAACAGACTGAGGCCGGTCATTGCCAAGTTCAATAATTGGACGGTTAAGGAAAAATTCCTCAAAGCATATAGACAACACCGCGAGCTTCGAGTGAATGATGACCACATTTTGATATTTCAGGACTTTTCCCTGCAAGTCACACAGAAACAGAAAGTGTTCCATCCGGTCTGCCAGCACCTACAGGAGAGTGGAATTCGGTTCCAGTTACTGTACCCGGCTAAACTACGGGTGACGGAGAATGGACAAGTGTCCATTTACGAAAACCCTGAAGTCACAGCGAGACGTTTCCTCCCTAACGCGCCTGGCTAGATCATATGGAGGTTGCTTGAATATTGGGACTTTTACGGTACTTTGACGGATGCTGGGGATGGAGCAGGTCAATGTGTGGGTCTTGCTCTTTCTTCGTTTTCTACCACCCTCTTACTCCCCTTCTCCCCCCCTTTCCTCCCCGTTCCTCTACTTTCTTCGTTCTAATTTCTATCTACGCTCTCGCCTTAGGGGTGGAGGGTGGCTGGGAAAGGATACAAATGTGGTTCATCGTATGCAATTGGTAAACATGTAGTAAGCAATGGGGTGGCCACCAAGGGTGCCCCGGCTCTGAAGAATTAGTTAAAAATGTTTTTGGTTTTATATTTTGGGCCTATCATAGGCCAACTGCGTGTATGGTATGTTCAATTTATACGGTTCTTAATTGCAGCGTGTCCTCATGTCTCGAGCCTTAGGCAAGCTGGAAGGGTGTTTTGGAAGGTGTGGCTCTCCCCCCTCTGCTGAGTAAGGATCACGGGGGCGCTCGCTGGGATGCCTTGCGTGTTCCCCAAACCGGGATAGACTCTACTTTGCAATCTCCACAGTGGGACACAGGATGAGTAGTCCCGATGTGGATGGCGGGGAGGAGTCTCCCACAGTGCCACTTAAATTTGTATCCTGGAACGTGGCAGGACTGAATATCCCAGAGAAGTGTAGGCATATGAAGCGCTTTAAAGCGGATGTGTTCTTCTTGCAAGAAACACACTGGCAGACTGATAGGTTCATTCCGATCAAAGCTCCCTGGTTAGACCTGCCGATATTGGCAAACTACCACTCAAAGTCTAGGGGAGTGGCTATTTACTTTAGGAAAGGGATGATCCAAGCTATAGAGGACCAATTCGCTGACCCTGGTGGTAGATTCATATTTGCAAGGGTCCGCATTGCAAACATTATATACACACTATGCAACATATATGCATCTTGCCGGGGGGGGGGGAGGGAATTCTTTGCTAATCTCACTGACTTTATAATCGCAAAACCGCATTCCAACCTCGTATTGATGGGGGATTTCAACGCGGTACTCGATCCCAGACTAGACAGGTCAAACACCCCACCTGAAGATACTGCTAGAAGCTAATACCTAGAGGACATGGTTGCTAGCCTTGACGTCTTCGACTATTGGAGGGCGACTAATCCAATGTCGGGAACCTACACCTTTTATTCCCCTGTCCATAGGTCATTCTCGTGCATAGACATGGCCCTGATTGCATCCTCGCTTTACCACTGTGTCATTAAAGCAGATATACTGCCAATACTGATTTCAGATCAGGCGCCCATAATATTATCGCTGGGCGGCCCCTCTCTTTTTCCAAGGGCACAGTCCTGGAGGCTTCCAGCATACCTCTATCAATCTGATGATTTTCGAGAATTCTTGAGGATACATTGGATGCAGTTCTTGAAAGACAATGTGGCTCATGCACAGGACATTCCTCTTTTGTGGGCTACAGCCAATGCTGTCATGCGCGGACATGTGATTAGCTATGTCGGCATGAAACGGAAAGCACAAAAAAAGAAATTTCAGGAGCTGCATTAAAACCTCCACCACTTTCAAAACATGTACTCTTTGGATCCCTCGGCTGCAAATCAGCAGCACTTTACAGAGGCGCAGAATCTTTTGAACGCATTTCTCCACGGAGAAGCCAAGACCAATTTGCATATGCAGCGTAACCAGTATTATAGGTGGAGGAACAGGATGGGTAAGATTCTGGCGAACGCAACAAAGCCCTTTTAAAAAAAAAAAAAAAAAAAAATTACACTGTGGAGGGAAAATGGCAAATTTGGTAGTTTATCCATTTTCACTTAGGGGTGTACTCACTTTTGTTGCCAGCGGTTTAGACATTGATGGCTGTGTTGAGTTATTTTGAGGGCAAAGTAACACTGTTATACAAGCCGTGTACTGATTACTTTATATTGTATCAAAGTGTCCGATCTTCACTGTTGTCCCATGAAAAGATAGAATACAAGATTTACTATAATGGCTTCATTTTTTATTACCTTCTCTGTCCTGGGATGGGGTGTCCACTATAGTGTAGGTGTGTGTGTATATATAATAGAGGTGTACATAGTGTGATCTTGCTCTCAATCCTCCTCGTCTTCTTCAGGCTTCTCAAGTCCAGGACTCTCACAGCTAAAGACAATGGCCCTTTTCATCAATGACCCCCCAAGGATGGACAAGGACGGAGACCTCAGGGCCACCAGGATATTAGATCTCACCCTGGAGATCATCTACTTGGTAACTGGAGAGGTGAGAGTCTCACATGACCTCGCTTTTCTCTCTATCAGTAACAGGTGAATGATGGGAAAAGTGAGGGGTTCTTAGAATCTATGTAGTGATCAGTGTCTCCCCATACACAGGATTCATCTGGTGAGTTTGTGGCCCCCCGTGTGTCAGGAGGACGGAGAAGCCACCAGAGCCCCATCACCGAGCCGCTACCTCATTCACTGATACAGAAGATCCTAGGACTGACCAGCAGGATCACTGAGCTGCTGACTGGAGAGGTGACTGAGAATTATATTGTTACAACAGTGGAGGAGTCTGGGTGATGACTGGAGAGGTGACTGGGAATGCTGGGAATTACAGTGAAGGAAATAATTATTTGACCCCTTGCTGATTGTGTAAGTTTCCCACTGACAAAGACATGAACAGTCTATAATTTTAAGGTTAGATTAATTTTAACATTGAGAAATAGAATATCCAAAATAAAATCTAGAAAATCATTGTATAAATTTATTTGCATTTTGTTGAGAGAAATAAGTATTTTACCCCCTACCAACCATTAAGAGTTCTGGCTCCTACAGACAAGTTAGACTCCTAATCAACTCATTACCTGCATTACAGACAGCTGTCTTACATAGTCACCTTTAGAAAAGACTCCTGTCCACAGACTCAATCAGTCAGACTCTAACCTCTACAACATGGGCAAGACCAAATAGCTTTCTAAGGATGTCAGGAACAAGACCATAGACCTGTACAAAGCTGGAATGGGCTACAAAACCATAAGATACTGGGTGAGAAGGAGACAACTTTTGGTGCAATAGTAGGAAAATTGAAGAAATACAAAATGACTCAATCGTCATCGACCTGGGGCACCTGCAAAATCTCACCTCGTGGGGGGGTCCTTGATAATGAGGAAGGTGAGAGATCAGCCTAAAACTACACGGGGAACTTGTTACTGATCTCAAGGCAACTGGGACCACAGTCACCAAGAAAACTATTGGTAACACATTGTGCCATAATGGTTTAAAATCCTGCAGTGACCGCAAGGTCCCCCTGCTCAAGAAGGCACATGTGCAGGCCTGTCTGAAGTTTGCCAATGAACACCTGGAGGATTCTGGAAGTGATTGGGAGAAGGAGCTGTGGTCTGATGAGACAAAAATTGAGCTCTTTGGCCTTAACTCAACTCACCGTGTTTGGAGGAAGAGAAATGCTGCTTATTACCCAAAGAACCCCGTCGCCACTGTTTTGCATGGAGGGGGAAACATTATGTTTTGGGGTGGTTTCTCTGCTAAGGGCACAGGACTACTTCACCGCATCAATGGGAGAATGGATGGAGCCATGAACCATAAAATCCTGAGTGACAACCTCCTTTCCTCCGCCAGGACATTAAAAATGGGTCTTGGCTGGGTCTTCCAGCAAGACAATGACCCAAAATATACAGCCAAGGCAACAAAGGAGGGGCTCAAAAAGAAGCACAATATGGTCATGGAGTGGCCTAGCCAGTCTCCAGACCTTAATCCCATAGAAAACTTTTTGGAGTTGAAGCTCCGAGTTGCCAAGCGACGGCCTCAAAATCTGAATGGTTTAGAGATGATCTGCAAAGAGGATTGGACCAAAATTCCTCCTGACATGTGCGCAAACCAACTACAAACCAATTATCATCAACTACAAAAAAACGTCTGACTGCTGTGCTTGCCAACAAGGGTTTTACCACCAAGTATTATGTCCTGTTTGCCAGAGGGATCAAATACATCTTTCTCTCTCCAAAATGCAAATAAATTTATATCATTTATACAATGTGATTTTCTGGAATTTATTTTTTATATTCGATCTCTCAATGTTAATATTAACCTACCCTGAAAATTATAGACTGTTCATGTCTTTTTAAGTGGGAAACTTACACAATCAGCAAGGGATCAAAGCTTATTTCCTTCACTGTATATAGTAACACCACTGGAGGGGTCTGGGTGATGACTGGAGAGGTGACTGGGAATTATATAATAACACCACTGGGGAGATATAGGTGAAGACTGGGAATGCTGGGAATTATGTAGTAACACCACTGGAGGGTCTGGGGGATGATTGGAGAGGTGAAGAGAATGCTGGGACATTATAAATAACACAGGGGAGGATGGGTCTGGATGATGAGAGGTGAGGGGAATGCTGGGGCATTATACATAACACAAGGGATGATGGGTCTGAATGATGATGGATCCTTGTGTCATCAGGTTCCTATAAGGTGTCAGGATGTCGCTGTCTATGTCTCCATGGAGGAGTGGGAGTTCATAGAAGGACACAGGGATCTGTACCAGGAGGTCATGATGGAGGATCCCCAGCCACTGACATCACAAGGTGAGAGGAGATAAGACACAGCAGGGAGTGATGTCACCAGGCGAGAGGACATGAGACACAGCAGGGGGTGATGTCACCAATCCGGCCACTGCTGGAGCAGAGGGTTACAATATTCTCTCTCCCGTCTTCTTGTAGAATTGGAGTTGATGAGACGTATATGATATATAGACAGATATACCGCAGCTCATGTATCCGTCACTGTGTGACATCCATATTCTTCGTGGCCCCCATGCACAGGACTGTTTTTTGTTGTGTTACTCCCATATTTGGTCACCCCGTTGGTCATTTTGGGGGTTAGCTGTTCCCATATAACATGTCGCCACGCCCTCACGCACCTTCCTAGCTGACGTTTACCTGTGACATCAATGGCGCATGGAGCTCTACATTTTCCTAGTCTTATTTGTCCTCTCACAATACACTTTCCTCACAGCAGCACAAAAACATCACAAAATGTGAAAGCCAATAATCAACTCTTTTTGCAGCTCTCATAAATCTCCCCTTATACTCATCACAGCAGTGAGGGATATGTGTGCAGAAAGCCTGTCCCACCTTACATACCTAGCAAGCCAGCGCACCACTGGGAACTCCTGCATGAGCTACGTGATGGCGGTAGGAAATGGTCATAATAAGTGGTCCTGCTGGATCCATCTCTGGCTTTTTCCAAAGACACTTAATAAGAACTGCAGGAGTTTTCCCACCTAAAAGGAATGTTTAAAATGCTTCTGGTTTGAGAAAGAAAAATAATCATAGACATTTTTTTAATTTTAACAGAACAATCCCGTAAGATCTCTGATGGTAACTACATGTCCTCACTAACTTATAATGTAGAAGAAGATACCATGCAGCACTCCTCAGGAGAAAACCACAATACCCTGAAGGTACATCCAGGACATCACAGTACAGACCGGTCGAATAATCCTCCAAAACATGTGGAACCTCCTCCTGACCCCCAGATGATGACCACGAGTGCAGATCTGTCACAAAATCACCCTAATGATGGGGAACTGTCTCCTGACCCACCACAGATGGTTACCACACATACAGGCCAAAACGAAGGACAAAGGTTTCCATGTGGTCAATGTGGTAAAGTGTATACAAGACTCTCAAATCTTGTTACTCACAAAAGAATTCACAGCGGGGAGAGGCCATATTCATGTTCAGAATGTGGGAAACTATTTAGAAACAAATCACACATGGTTACACACAAGGCAATTCACCATGGAATAGGAGAGTGGCCATATTCATGTTCAGAATGTGGAAAACTATTTAGAAAGAAATCACACATGGTTACACACAGGAGAAGTCACACAGGAGAGAAGCCTTTTTCATGTTCTGAATGTGGGAAATTTTTTACAGTGAAAGCAAGTCTTGTTATACATGAGAGAAGTCACACAGGAGAAAAGCCTTTTTCATGTTCTGAATGTGGAAAATCTTTTACACAGAAAGTAATTCTAGTTAAACATGAGAGAATTCACACGAAAGCCTTTACATGTTGAAGTGGAAGCATTTACCATCATCAGAACTCAGGAGAGCTTTTATGTGAAATGTGGGAAATCTTTTAAAAAGAAAGAAACTCTGGTTAAACATGAGAGAATTCACACAGGAGAGAAGCCATTTTCATGTACTGAATGTGGGAAATTTTTTACAGAGAAAAGAAATCTGGTTAAACATGTGAGGATTCACACAGGAGAGAAGCCATTTTCATGTACTGAATGTGGGAAATTTTTTACAGAGAAAAGAAATCTGGTTAAACATGAGAGGATTCACACAGGAGAGAAGCCTTTTTCATGTTCTGAATGTGGGAAATTTTTTACAGTGAAAGCAAGTCTTCTTACACACAAGAGAACTCACACAGGGGAGAAGCCTTTTTCATGTGCAGAATGTGGGAAATCTTTTACAAAAAAAGCAAATCTGGTTATACATGAGAGAATTCACACAGGGGAGAAGCCTTTTTCATGTTCTGAATGTGGGAAATCTTTTACAGACAAATCAAATTTTATTAAACACAAGAAAATTCACACAGGAGGGAAGGTGTAATATTCCCTAAGAGAAGGGAAATGTACAGAAAATGTGAACTTTGTTGAGGGAAGTCGCACAGAATGTGGAAAATGTTTTATTATTAAAGCAAACCTTTGATGTTCCAACACCTGGGATTGTTCACCAGGGGCGTCGCTAGGCAGTTTTATCCGGGGTTTGTGCCCCATATAAAACTGCCGCTGCCCCAAACCTCAGCTCGCCAGGCTCCAGGCTGCTGCCGTGGGCCTGGAGTGCCAAAGGTCCCTTCAGCTGTATGTGTGTCTGCTGGACACACATACAGTTGAAGGCTTCAGCGGAGCAGAGAGCGGGTGCTTCCTGCTCCGTGGAGTACTCTGATCAGGCGCAAGCAGGCCTGCGGCTCATCGGAGTGCACAGCACAGGCACCGTGAATGTCATCAGGCCTGGAAGAAAACCGGGAGCAGCGATCAACATGGGGAACAGGAAAGAGGTGAGTACTGTTTTTTTTATTTTTAATATGCGCATTAGGACCTCTCTACCATAGTGGGGGCCATAATCTATATGCTGGGGGTCATAATCTATATTCTGGGGGCCCTATTCTATTTACTGGGGGACCTATTATATATGCTGGGGAAAATATGGCCTACTGGAGGCCCTAGCATATATACTAGGAGACATATAACCTACTGGGGGACTCACCTACCTATTACCTATATACTTACTTGGGGACCCTATAAACCTACCTATAAACTATATACCTACCTACTTTGGAAAATATAACATATATACCTACACCTACTGGGGAAGATAAAACCTCTATACCTACCTACTGGGGGACATATAACCTATATTCATACCTACTGGGGGGCATACAAACTATATACCACAGCATGCACCTGGCATTGGAGGTAGGGAGGTGTATAAACCATTAGGTAGGGAGGTATATAAAACCCCCAGTAGGAAGGTAGGTTATATATATATATATATATATATATATATAATGTGTGTGTGTGTGCTGTAAAGGTGAGGATTCTAAAATGTTTGTGTGGTAAATTCTACACACAACTAGCGTCTACCACTCTATGGTCACTGTATGGTGGTAATATACAGTCAGCAGAGTCTGTGTACACTGGTATCTACCACTATATGGTCACTGTATGGTGGTAATATACAGTCAGCAGAGCCTGTGTACACTGCTATCTACCACTATATGGCCACTGTATGGCTGTATTATATGTGTCTTTAGAGCGTCTGCAACTGATAGTCACATGTGGTGGTCACATTTGGCCATGCCCTGGCAGGATTATTTGGTTCTTGGTATTGTAGAAATTTTTTTTTTTTAGTGACAGTGATTCATCTGGTATATTTGCTCCATGTATAGGCGTATTATTTGGTGACTGTTATTTATAAGGTATTACACTTAGGGTATGTTCACATAGTGTATTGAGTCCATGTGAACGTACGCATTTAGATGCGTGTCTGGATCCTTCTATCGGAACCTAGATGGACCCAAACACATATCTAACAAATTTCCATTGCTTTTAATATGAAACACGCCCCGGCAATTCACACGAGGGATCACAGCAGTGTCTCTCTGCGTCTTTCGGATCTGTTCTAAGTATTTTCATGTCAATTCTTGATGCGAGAGACGCAGCAGGAGCCCTAGAATAACCTATAGGGTGCGATCCTGTTGCAGCCAACACAGATCCAAATACACAGGATGCACTTTGGATCCGATCTCCGCTGTGTTTATGGATGTGATTTTCGGATCCAAAATTGGATCCAAAAATGTAGGTGAGCACTTTAGAAAACGTAAATTTGTCAGTGCTGACTTTCATGGTGCAGAGAGGATAGACAGGATTAATGTAGAATACACAGAAAATTAGTGACAGGAACAGAAGTTTTCTCTCTGTAAAAACACATCTGCAATTCACAATGTGGTGTGAAAGATGTTGTGTGAACCCCGACCTACTGAGCAAAATGTAACACAGAGGACCTGGGCCCCGGATGGTTTAGGACCCAAACAACACCCCTGGTGTTCCCGGATATTAACCAGCCAATAACAGTGTGTAAGTTCTATAACAATGTACAGAACACAAGCACATTAAAGGGGTTTTGCCACCATGTAATGTTGACGTGGGAACCTCCAAAATGGGTATTTAATCACTTTTCTAAATATATGTGATTAAAAAAAGTGAAAACTCTGAGAGCTACAGCATTTCTCAACCTCCCTTGGTTACCACAAAGCTTCCCCTAGTCACGACCCAGGAGCTGAAAGGCCGCGCTTCCGTGAATCACTTCTTATCTGATGACAGGCAGAATGAATGGTCTTTTAAGGCACCGGGTAGCAATATGTTTTCTTTTGTATAAAGAATAACTAGCTGTAGTGTTATTAGATCCCTGCTTTATCTGATGAAGAAGCTTTCAATCTGCTGTGTAGAATAGGTGTTCTCTTTTGTATACAGAATTCACAAGTTATAGTTTGATTATTTGAGTGAAGATGTCACAGGATTCCCTTATGCAGGCTCTGTGCTCTGGCTCTGTGCTCTGGTTATGTGTCTGTGTGCGTCTATGTCAGCTCGTGATTTGCTTACATTACATAAGCTGCTTAGCAGATAAGGTTTCTCCTGACAGTGCAGTGTATGAGCCCGTGTCTTGCTGGATTGAATCCACTGTTGTACTGTTTATTAGTTCACTTAAGTTTTGAGACGCTCCCTTTGGATTCCTCACTCCCCCCTCCCCTCTCCCTCTCTCCCCTGCAGCTTCATGACTCAGCGTGATTTGTTTACATCTTGCTCTCATACTGAAAGGTCAGTACTTGGTCTGGTGGCAAATCCCCTTTAAGTCTGGGGGTTAGTGTAAGTTTATTCACATGTGGGATATATGGCCGACACCAAATCACCAATGTAACTCTCTGACCGCGCTAATGAATGTGTATAATAAATATAGAGAACCTTTATGAACCTTTCTGTTCCCATTACTCCAGTCCATGGCGGGTGATAGAGTCTGTGTTGGAGAATTCCAGTAACCATGTCCCTCTTAGAAACAGATGATAGAGCTCCAGAAATAACCAGCATGCTAATAAATTCACAAATTGCTGGTTCAGAGAAAAAAAGGACAAGCACAGCACACAAAACATGGGAGATAATACCCAACACCCTGGCCGGGGTGCTCTAACTCCATGTGATACTAGCACAGCACACATAATGCAGGAGATAATACCTAACACCTCAGCCGGGGGCCTACCAGGAATACACCACCAACAGAATATACCTAACCCCGCGGGGCGCTCTAACTCCATGTGATACTAGCACAGCACACACAATGCTGGAGATAATACCTAACACCTCAGCCGGGGGCGCTCTAACTCCATGTGATACTAGCACAGCACACACAATGCAGGAGATAATACCTAACACCTCAGCCGGGGGCGCTCTAACTCCATGTGATACTAGCACAGCACACAATGCAGGAGATATTACCTGACACCCCGGCCGGGGTGCTCTAACTCCATGTGATACTAGCACAGCACACACAATGCAGGAGATAATACCTAACACCTGCGCTAGTAACTCCATGTGATACTAGCGCAGCACACAAAACATGGGAGATATTACCTGACACCCCGGCCGGGGGCGCTCTAACTCCATGTGATACTAGCGCAGCACACTAGGGATGTCACTGATTGGAGCTACAAAGGCTACAACATCTTCCACATTTTACAATGTCGGGGATACCTGGGTGCGCTGTAGACCCCCATAATAAAGCCCTAGCAGCCAATCACATTATGGAGATCTAAGTAACCCAAGCGGTAATTAGCACTAAGTCAATCAAACTTTGTTAAACAAATACAAAAAGCTAACCAAGGGGGGGCGTGGCCTGGCATGCTAGCGGCAGGACGCGTGTAGCTGAGCTCTTCTCTGTGCAGTAAGTCTGCAAGGGGATTGTGCCTACAATAATGGGACCAAGAAAGGGGAAAAAGAAGACCACAGACTCCTCTGCAGGTGGGGAAGCAGAAATCCCCATAACTAACTACTTCGCTCCGCTTGCGGAGCAGTTACCTGACTCTGCAGACACCTCGCCGGAGCGGGCGCCATCTTGGAAGCGGCCAGAACCTTCGCACCATTCCGATGCAGCCGCACGACTGAGAAAAGAAAGCAGAGCCGCAGGAATTCCCCGATCCTCGGCCGTAGAGGAGAAGCGGTGTTGCGGCAGCTACATCCCTGCCGACACAGACGGACACGGCGCTGAGTGAGAGGGGAGCCTGCGCACTGGAACAACAGGCGACCGAATCTCCTGCCACACAGTCTCTGTGGTCCCCGGCTTGTACTGGAGGAGGTGGCAATACAGCAACCACATCGCTGGGCACACAGGACAGACGAGACATCACTGAAGCGGACGCAGTGAGTAACTCTCCCCCGCTGCAACCCGACCGCGCTGGGTGCTATGGCGGCGCTACATGGCGGCGGCCATCTTGTGGAGCGGACAGCAGTGGAGCCTGCAGCTTGGCCCCTGTAGATAATACAGAGCAGATACCCGGTGAGAAAGCAGAACTGCCACCAAGCTCTGCGGAGTCAGTCCCTGATCCCATGGAGGACCTTATGATGAGCCCACAAAATATGGGCTCACCAGGGGGCTCTAATCCTGCCACAGATGAGTCCAGACTGCTCAGAGACTGGTCCAACAGCAGGTCCATAGGGAGCACACCATCTCACACCAGTGTCACATCTGCAACTCCTTGTGGCCCACAAACATGTAGGGAGACAGGCTCATATGATAACATGCCCAGAGAAGAGGCCTTGAAAGCCCTGAGGGGCCACCCTGAACTGCGGGCCCTGCTGTCTTTACTCCCAGTTAAGAATGACATCACCACCATGGCGCAAGATCTGAAAGCCGCTTGAAAACAGGACTTGCAGTTAGTGAAATCTGATGTCAGTTCTCTACAAAACAGGGTCCATAACCTTGAGCAATTCCAGAACACAGTTCAGCACTCGATGGCAGAGTTGCAAGCTACAGTTGCTCATCAGCAAGAGTGTCACCAAAGTCTCATAGATCATATGGATGATCTACAGAACAGGAACAGAAGAAATAACATCCGTATTCGCGGCCTTCCAGAGACGGTCAAAACTCAAGAGTTGCCACAAACCCTTACAAAATTCTTTAACACTCTTATGGGCAAGAAAGAAGATGAGCACATAGAGCTAGATAGAGTACACAGAGCCCTAAGGCCACAGAACCAAGATGACGCACGACCGCGTGACGTAATAAGCCGAGTCCATTACTTCTCAATAAAAGAATCCATCATGAAGAAGGCAAGATTTTCACAAAACTTAACGTGGGAGGGAGCAAAAATCTCGATTTACCCGGACTTATCCAGGCGTATCTTGAGACTCAGACTGACCCTCAAGCCACTTTTATCTATCCTGCAGGCTCACAGTATACCTTACAGATGGGGTTTCCCATTTTCACTGCACACACCTGTGGACTTGCCGACATTTCTTAAAGATCTGGATTTGCCGATGGTCGCCGTTCCGGATTGGGAAGCTATGTTCCTAACATCCTCACTGCCACCCCTCCCCCTCAGCACAGGTCACCCTGGATAAAACTCGGGATCACCAGGGTGTATCCAAGCAGCAGAGAATCCGCAAAACTCCCAGAAGAGTAACTAGCGCTGAGGACCCTAGGGGTGCTATTAGAAGGGGCCTGATATTCAACACGCAGTAACACTCTGCCCTGACCTACTTCTGCCCCACTCTCTTTGATTCCTTGAAAGAATCAACTGGACTTGCGAATGTGACTTGTGAGCGAGAAAGGATCTTTTTGCAATTCCTATGCTAATACATGACTTTATGGACTCCCCCTATGCAGAGATCATGCCCAGGCTGTTATCTGTGGCATACTCTCTTGGTCCCAAAACTTCTTTGTTTCCCTTATAGTACTGTCTGAGTGGCAGCTTCTTTTTCTGCACCCTCATCCTTCTTACCTGTCTCCCCACCTTTTCCCCCCCTCTTTTCTCCCCTCTCTGTTTTCGTCTTGTCTGCCCCTCTTCCCATCCTCTCTTTCCTCTCCCTTTAAATCCCCCCCCCTTTTATTTTCTTCTTTCCTTTCTCTGCCCTGCGGACGTGATCATTGCCCCAAACCCGTTTTAACCCAGTGAATACAGATGGTGCACTACAGATATGTGGTGACCGAAATGGTTCTTGTATATTTCTCTGATTCCCCGCGCAGTGCGGGTTGTTTTTGCCAAACGGTGGTAGCCAGCCACAGTCCCCAAATAGGGAAAGATGTTGGCAGGCTATGCGTCGTCGTAGCAGCTATTATGCTGCAGCTTGTAGCGATGTTGCCATACACTATTTTTGATGGCTCTTTGTTTTTTGTTCTTGGGCTCAGCAACTGTTCTGGCCCCTTGTTTGTGTAGGCTGGGAGATATGTGGATGGAGATGTCCGAGGAAAGGTTACTGGTGAGGCAGGAGATTATCGGACCAATATGATGTCCATAAGAATTTCCTCCTTTAATGTAAAAGGTTTTAACATACCGGAGAAGAGATCAAAGATACTTTATAAGATGCACAAATCCAAAACCCAGATCCTATGTATACAAGAGACACATTTCTGCAAGGGACAGTTAACAAATTGGAAAAACAAGTACTATCCTGCCTGGTGCCATAGTAGCTGTGAACATAATAAGACCAAGGGGGTAGCGATACTCTTCCATAGACCCTTACCGCATAAGATACTAGAGACCCGGGTAGATGATGAGGGTCGTTTTATCTTCACACGGTGCAGCATACAGGGCACGGTCTATACCATAGCTAACATTTACACCCCGAATCAGGGCCAATTGACGTTCTTAGATAGAACCTTGGATGAACTTAATGCCTTCACACAGGGGGCGCTGGTGGTGTGTGGAGATCTCAATATCTCTCTGCAACCGGAACTTGATACGTCATCAGGGAAATCATCTATCCCTCTAAACAAATTAAATTAAATAAAAAAAATTATTACACAATATGCAATTGTGCGACGCTTGGCGCATATTGTTCCCAACCGGTCGGGACTACACCTTTTACTCTGGCCCGCACAGGAGTTATAGTCGGATCGATTACGTCTTCCTTCATTATTCTATATTCCCTTCACTTAAAGCAGTTTCCATAGATAATATTTTATTGTCAGACCACGCACCGGTTCATTGCGAACTGGATGTTCCGGATGCCAGTCGGGTCACTTACTCATGGAGGCTTAATGAGTCCCTGCTCAATGACGCATTGTGTATGACAGACTTAACACAGTCAGCCCGGCTTTTCATGGATGATCATTGCACTGATGTCTCTTCACCTCAGATCAAATGGGAGGCATTAAAATGTGTGCTGCGGGGAATACTAATGAAGCATGGAGCTATACTAAAAAGAGAAGTATCGGCAAGGTTGTCCAAAATGCTCGATAGGCTTGGTGTTCTTGAGACAGCACATAAGGCCTCACAAGATGAAAAAACCCTGAGGGAATTGACCCAGTTGAGACATGACATCCTCAAACAGCTGGAGTGGAAACATAATCGTTACAAACAGATCTGCTCCAATTATTACTACGAATGGAGCAACAAGCCTAGTAGGATGTTAGCAAGAGCACTAAGGGACAAAAGAGCCTCAATGTATGTCCCTGCGATTAGGAACAAGGCTGGCAGACTGGAACATTTGACTACGAACATACTGGACTGCTTTCGCACCTATTACCAGGACCTCTATAATCTACCAAAACCGACGTCCTCGTCTTCCTCGATTTCCCTAGATAACTACCTCCAACGCACTGCCCTTCCATCTGTCCCTCCAGATAGACTAGCTGCTATGGAGGAACCCTTTTCTCTAGAGGAACTCAATTCGGTGATAACAGCCCTCCCTTCTGGCAAAAGTCCCGGGCCAGACGGGTTCACTGCGAAATTTTACAAGTCCCTAAAGGAAGTTATCTCTGCCCCACTTCTGGACTCTTTTAACTCCATCTCTTCCTCCAGCCCCTTCCCGGAACACTTCCTCCAAGCTTATATCATGATTATACCTGAGGAAGGAAGGGACCCCCTTTTATGCTCCAGCTACAGACCTATCTCTCTCTTAAATACTGACACAAAATTTTTTCCAAACTTCTGTCTATACGGCTAAATACAATATTAGGAGACCTGATCCATTTAGATCAGGTTGGTTTTGTCCCCTTACGTGAGGCGCGGGATAATACCCTCAAAACAATCGCCCTCATCCATCAGGCGAGGTTGACGGACGTGCCCTGTATGCTGCTATCGTTGGACGCTGAAAAAGCATTCGACAGAGTGGAATGGTCTTTTATGGAAGGGGTTTTATCTAGGATAGGTTTAGGCCCTAAAATGCTCCAACGAATTATGGCATTACAGTATATAACAATCCCTATGCAAAAATCAGAATTAATGGATCTCTATCTGCCCCTGTGTGCATAGCGAATGGCACCAGGCAGGGTTGTCCCCTCTCCCCCATTCTGTACGTTCTCACAATGGAGCATCTCCTCCAGAGTATACGGCTGAACCCAGATGTTAAAGGATTAGAGGTAAAGGGACGGACTTCTCATGGCTAGGGCGTATCAATATACTGAAAATGAATGTCCTACCACGGCTTTCCTACTTATTCCAGGCCATTCCAATCTTTTTGCCCAGATCATTTTTCCGATTAATGGATAGAGGTTTTAGGAGATTTATATGGCCTTTCCAGACCTTAGAGCATACTATATTGCCACGCTGGCAGCCCGTTTTATAGATTGGAAGGGACAAGGACCAAGTAGGGCATGGGTGCAGCTGGAGGAAAATATTTATGGCAATGCTCTCTCAGCGCTACCATGGCTCTGGAAAAGGGTTATGCCTAGAATTAAACTGTTATCACTGCCCTGGATCACTCAGCACACACTACAAGCTTGGAGAATATACGGTCCCGAAACATTATTCTCCCATTATACAAGTCACTGGTTAGACCACACATGGAATATTGTGTACAGTTTTGGGTACCCGTGCACAGGAAAGACATTGTAGAGCTTGAACAGGTACAAAGGCGGGCAACAAAAATATAAAAGGACTGGGTGGACTAGTACCCAGAAATTAGCAAGATTAGGGTTATTTAGTTTAGAGAAAAGACGGCTTGGGGACATAATAAATATGTTTAAATACATCAAAGGTCAATATAGAGATCTCTCCCAAGATTTATTTATACAGGGCTGTATATAGAACAAGGGGGCATCCTCTACGTCTTGAGGAACAAAAGTTTTACATAAACATAGAAAGGGATTCTTTACTGTAAGAGAGTAGACTGTGGAACTCTCTGCCAGAGGGACTTGTCATGGTGAATTCAATAACGGCGTTCAAAATGGTTAGATGCATTTTGAGCGTAATAATATACAAGTTATAGTGTCTAGGATTCGGAAGGGGTCATTGATCCAGGGATTTTTCTGATTGCCAGATTGGAGTCGGGAAGGAATTTTTCCCTAAAATGAGGACAATTGGCTTCTACCTCATTGGGAGTTTTTGCCTTCCTCTGGAGCAACACCTTAGCATAGAAGGCTGAACTGGATGGACGCCTTGTCTTTTTTCGGCCTTACAAACTATGAAACTATGAAACTATCTAGACTTCTTACAGCTGATGGGCCATTAACACCGATAGGAGGGAACCCCGACATTCCTCTGGCAGGTCATTCATGGGATGCTTGTGGCCTTCAGGCTGCACACTCTTTAACCTTTAACCTTCAGGGACGTCACACTAGGTCCTACCCTGAGACCTTTCGCAGAGATAAAAGATATGATCCAACCGAGACCATACACTTGGTTTAGCCACATACAAATACAATCTTATTATGCCATCCATAAAACTGAATTGAAACTGCATAGGGACCTAACACCCTTTGAGTCCTATATTACTGAGAAACGAAGTCCTACACATGTAATTTCTCTGATTTATAAATGGGTTGTTGGGGGTCTGACATTGGTGTCACCGCCTTATAAGGTAATATGGGCAAGAGAACTGAGTAAGGAACCCTCGGATAATGATTGGAGTAAAGCCTACACCCTCTCACATAGGTCCATCACATCTTGCAGACTGCAAGAACTGAATTACAAAATTTTGGCGAGGTGGTACAGGGTTCCCGACCTGTTACATAAGGTATTCCCTGTTGTCCACAGTAGTTGCTGGAGATGCAACGGAGATGTCGGATCCATGACACATATCTGGTGGAGTTGCCCGCTCCTTCAGCTGTTTTGGCTTAAAGTAATTGAAGTCATCAGATTGGTTACGGGAATACGCATACATAATGATCCAGCCACTCTTCTATTATCTATGATCCCACTGCCGCTCGGCGTTCTCAAAGGAAATGTGCTGATCTATCTGCTAATAGCAGCCAGGACATTAATTCCTAGGCGCTGGAGGTCTGCTAGTGTTCCGACTATCTCTGAATGGTTTAAAGAAATTTTTGCCATACAAAGAATGGAAGAAATTAGCGCTGACCGTAATCAGACTATAGATAAATATTATAACACATGGAGGGATTGGTTGGAATTCTGTGGATCTGCAGATTATATTAGCTTCCAATGATGCCGTGACTGTTGGTTCGCTCCGACCATATAGGAAGATATTGATCTCTCCGGTTCTAACATGTCATAATCGATCCTCTCCTCCACATCGTACAAGACTACATAAGATTTACTTGAGAAATGTCTCCTTAGCCGACTATTCTGTTTTGGTTTAGAGGTTGGTATGTTTTTACTGTTGGATGACCATAACTAATAACATACATTTGCACAGAAATCTGCGCTTAGTGTGCATCTGAGATCCTCATTTAAACTTACTCCTGTAACACATTATGAAGTATGTAGTACATAATTCTTCGTACAAGATAGAAGTATATGTTCAGTTAATGTGTTTAGATGGTTATTATATGTGAACCAGTGAGTGGATATAGCTTGATCACTCTGTGATAAATGTATAATTTGATGTTTTTTTTCAATAAAGCTTTGCATTTGAAAAAGCTAACCACATACTGTCTGTGTATACATATATACAGGTGAATCCAGCAGTCTCCATCCACTCTATATAAAGCCCCATCTGCAGGTTCTTCTCCCTCTCTGACATGAAATCAGAATAAACCTTCACGGTTTTAGGCAGCCGAGTTGTAGTGAGGTACAAAATTGTAGCCAAACTCATAGTCGGGAACAGGCAGGAAGATCAGGTCAGGCGGCGAAGGTTCATGGTCGAGGGACGGTGCAGGGTAAATGAAGCAAGACTCTGGGAACACTTTCTCAATAGGCACGATGCACTAAAGATCTGGCAGGTAACTAAGGGAGGTGTCCCGGATACATAGGCTCCGGGCAATAACCAATCAAGTGTAACTTTTTTAGTATTTCATTTCTTTATTTGTAAGATGGCAAAAGAAGGGGGATTGGAACTTGTCTTTTTTTAAAGCACATTTTATTGCATTTTTATTTATATAACAACAATACTCCGACATGTCAGAAATCTAAATATAGTTCAACATGTCAGGCCAGTGCCCGGACCCTTGACATATCATGTACAGAGTCACAAAACAAAACATAGCCAATGAGAACAAATAAACCTGACTTTGCGTCCTCACCTCCTCACAGATCCACGGACATGGAAAGATTGTGGTGACATAAAACAAAGTATAATAGAGTCATACCCTCCAGCAAATAGATGCGTTGTACTCCTTCTGGATACGTTTTGTCCCCGGGCGTCTCTGATATCTCAGACCTGGAGCCTCCCTAGTGTCCCGCTAATCGCCTCCCTACAATACCAGCCAGTATATTTGAGAGTTTGCATCAATACTTTGATTTCTGTATCTGAATAGTGTGACTCAATAAATGTTCTCCAACGTCTGAAGAAACCAGTGGTACGTGTCTCCTTTTGCCTCTCTGTCTCTGTCAGCAATGAGATAGTCTTCCAGTTGCTTCTAGTGGAAGACGGCACAGTGGGTTTGATCCACTTCTGAAGTGGGCAGCGTTTTGCTGCAAGTAGCGCTATGTAGACCTATCCCTGGATATTTTGGCGTGTTGTCTGCTAATTTAGAGATATCTTTCTCGTCTCTATTAGGGGATCTGGGACCGTGAAAGATTAAAAGGTCATATTGCCTCTCTAACATGACCCCAAGATGGACCCTTATGTATGTGATAATTCCATCTCAAAATTCCTGTGAGAAGCTACACTCCCACAGACCATGCCAAAGATCGGTTTTGAGGGATCCGCACTTGGGGCAGTGTTGCAGTCTGTCAGGGAATCTTGGGGATATTTGTACATTAAAGGCATAAATCACGTTGTGAATAATTTTAAGGAAGTTTTCTCGCCATGTCTCACAGATGATGTGCTTGTGTATGGCCCCCCACCCCTTTTAGTATTATATCCGAGATCTGTGCATCGCCCAAACGATGGTGCCAATATTGAAAAGCTTGAGAATTTGTCCGTCTCAGGCACCACCCTCTCATAGTATTGTATAGTCCTGAGAGACAACAGGTGTCCCTGTGGGTGGTGAAAAAGACGTCCAAGTCGGATTTGAACTTTTAATACTTTTTATTTTTTTTATACTTCAAAACATTATTTTTTTTTTCTTACTTTAACATTGTGTCCCCCTGGTGTGCTAGATGGCGCAATCGTTAATGCAGAATATTACATTGTATAAACAATGCATTAGGGGGTACAAAGATAGCATTTTTACTACTTCCTGACTGAGGCAGGAAGTAATAAAACAGAAAACATGGCTGTGGTGGAAGCTTTGACAAGACTTCCATCCACCATGAAAACCGATGGGGACCCTGTGTCCAATGTCTATATGGGGTTAAAAAGCAAACAATGTAATGTCCCAGTTCAGACCATTTGGAACAATGATATTCAAATTAAAAATCCCTCCTACTACAAGATGAGTCTTTCTCAGTCCATGATTAGTGTTGAGCGATTATTATCGACAAAGTTGTAATTGGCACGGTTTTTATGTTGATCGGAATTTTTCGATCACGCGATAATTTAGGTGAAAATCTGCGCATAATCTATTAATATCGCGCCATTTTCGGCGCTTCCTGTCATTTTGGCGTTTGTTATCCGTATAACTTTTAAATAGCTGTATTGCACGTGGTACGGCCCTAGTTTTTTTTCAAATAGCCACGTTGTATGACACTTCTAATAGAAACATTTTCTAGCAAATGTTCTCGTTTGTCATTGCTGCAAAAAACGCAATTTCTCATCCGTGTAACTTCTGAATAGTTTTATTGCGCTCGTTGAATCTCAGTTTGGCGCAGATAGCGCACTTGTATGATATTTTTGTTGGAAAACTATCAATTCCTAGTCCTACTGGGCAGTTGTAAATCCCTTGGACTGAAGGAAGAACACTGTTATATTGTCTTATGTTCTTCCACCAGACCGCATTTCACAGGTATTCGCTAAAACATTTTCATTTCTAATCCAAGTTGGCTGTAGGAAATTAGAGGGATTTAAGAATAGCTGTGATTTTCCGCTTTTAATTTAAAGACTTTAAAAAAACTCTTCCATACCTTCTTAAATTTTTTAACTTTCTGAACATGGAGCGAAATGCAGGTGGTAAGCGAGCAAAGAGGGGTGTAGGAGGTTTGAGGTAAAGAGAGAAGGTGCTCCTTCCAGTGCTGGCGACAACAAGCAAGCCAGCGGATCGTTTTGGGTTTCAGGACCGTCAGGGCCCGCATCGCTGGGTCAGGGCCCTGTGAATCTCAGTAACAAACATCGCGCCAACTGTCCTTCAGTGGTTAATGCAACCTGCATGCAGCAGTCTTACCTCCTCGCCTCCCAGTCACGGCCACAAAAGTCGTCATCCCATCGTCAGCAACTGTCCAACAAGAAAACGAAGGCAGCCCAAATGTCAACTTGTGTACCCACCACTGTGGATAATCCATTTTCTGAAGACCTCTTTGATGACAAAATGCGGTTGGGGTCAGAAGGAATTTCCAAAGATCAAAAGGCCAAAGAGGATGATTTTCTCTGCTCTGACGCCCAGTTACTGATGCCATCAGAGGAGGAGAAGGAAGCCAATCAGCAAAAATCCCGGGCGGTGTGCAACGCCTTGCAGTGCCTCTTGCTTGTAGCCCGCAGCTCCTGGATGCAGAATGTCAGGACGACAAAGTCACCTGTGTTGATGATGATGATGACGACATTCCGGATCCAACGTGGTCTTTTCAGCATAATTTGCTTACGAGCGCTTAATCACTGGACGAGGAGGAAGACGATGGGGTAGTGTCAGTACGGGTCCCACCTCAAAAAGGGAGAGGGCGGTCGCACAAGTCCGCTGAGATAATTCCGCCACCCACGATCAGCGGAAACCCCGCTCCTCGCTTATTGCCGTCGAAAAGGTCCAGGAACTCTCAAGCCGGGGCCTTCTTTGAGCAAGCCTCTGATTCATCCAGTGATGTCATATGTCGCCTTTGCCATAAACGCATCAGTAGAGGCAAGAATCCTTGGTGTTTAACCACCACCAACATGTCTAGTCACATGCAGCAAATGCATGAGTTGAAATGGAGGCAACACTTGGCCAAAAAAGGCCACACCGATGCCGGGCTTCCAACCACTGTCACACCCTCTGTCTCCGCCTCCTCCTCCTCCTCCGCTACCACCAAGCGTTCCTCAACTGCCCATGTCTCTCAGAGTCATGATCAGGGATCAGCCTCCGCTTTAGCCTCCACCGTCGCCCGAGTCCCACCAGCACCACCAGAGTCCCATCCTAACCCTTCTCCTTCCGCAGTTTGACGACCTGCACGTCGTACAGCGGCCAGTCTAGCAGCCAGACTTCTGTCTTCCAAGTTTGGGAGCAGAAGAAACACTTTAACCCAAACCATCCCAAAGCCAAAAGCCTGAATGTCGGCATTGCCAGGCTTTTGGCCTTGGAAATGTTGCCTTTCCGTCTGGTGGACACAGATGGGTTCCGCCACGTCATGGCCCTTGCCTGCCCCCAATACCCGATTCCGAGCAGGCATTTCTTTGCCAGAAAAGCCGTCCCTGCCCTGGCCAGCCACATGTCATCTAAAATTTCAAGCGCGTTGTCTGCATCTGTGTCCGGAAAAGTCCATCTGACCACCGACACATGGACTAGTAAGCATGGCCAAGGCCGCTATATCTCTGTGACAGCTCACTGGGTGAGCTGGGTGGATGTCTCTGGTGGTGACGGTGGCTCTCAGGCTCGGCGCACGCTCTTCAAAACCGCAGGGATGGTGCAATGCTCTTTCCCCCAAGGTCCTCTGGTGGCATCACGTGCCCAGAGAAACCAGGCCGTGTTGAAATTAATCTGTCTTGTAGACCGTCCACACACAGGTCAGGAGCTGTGGACGGTTCTCCGCAACGAGACCGAGCGCTGGCTGGGTGACAAGAACCTTGTGCCAGGCAAGGTGGTGTGCGATAACGGTCGAAATCTGCTGGCCGCCCTTAAGATCGGTAGGCTGGAGCACATCCCTTGCCTGGCACATGTCATGAACCTTGTCGTCCAGAAATTTCTAAAGCGCTACCCGGGTCTGGACTGCCTGCTGAGGAAGGCTCGAGGTCTGAGTTCGCACTTCCGCCGTTTGCACCCTGCTTCGTCCCGCCTGGCTACATTGCAGCGTCAGCGCGGCCTCCCCGTCAACCGTCTCATTGTTAACGTGGCAACACGCTGGAATTCCACCCTCCACATGCTCCAGCGATTGTGGCAGCAGTGCAATGCCATTACGCAGTACGAAGTGACACATGGCCTGACAAGCAGCGGTGCGGACCTCCGGGTGTTGAGCCACCGAGAGTAGAGGCAGGTGAAAGAGCTCTGCACCATCCTTGCCAGTTTTGAAGAAGCCACCAAAATGGTCAGTGCGGACAATGCCCTTGTCAGCATGAGCATTGTGGTGATCTTAATTCTGGAACGATCGTTGAACACTCTGAAACATCACCCCCACCAGCGACGGGGAAGTGACGGACACAGATAAGGGCAAGGAGCCTTTCTCTCCGTTGAATGCACAAGGCCTGACAATTTCACAATTTTATCGGTCTTCATTAGGCAGAGGTTCGGGGTCCAGGGCTAGTGCAAGGCGGGGCATCAGCTCTCAGGGTGCATCATCTGAGGCAAGTCAGGGCTGTGTTGAAGCCGTGCCAGAGGAAGCAGAGGAGGAGGAGGAGGTATTCCTGGACACCGACGTTACCAACGTCCCTGCCTTGGAAAGAGGTTGGCGCGAATTTGAGGCGGAGGAGGAAGATGAGGAAGATCAGTTTTCTAGTGCCCCTCGACCCAGAGGCTTGGGAAATCAAGGCTCCATCTCTCACATGAGTGCTTGGATGCTCCATTTCCTTCAACATGATCCTCGTATTAAGGCCATCAAACTGAACAACAGTTACTGGGTGGCCACCCTCCTCGATCCCCGGTACAAAGCAAAACTCAGCACTTTCCTTCCACCCACCCAAATAGAGAGTAAAATGCAGGACATGGAGACCTTGCTGATTGATCAACTGGAGACATCTGTTGCGTCTGCTTCAAGTTCTTCAAATGTCAAAGTGGAGCAACATCAGCGAAGTGACAGCAGTAGAGTGCCAAGTAGCCATAGCGGCAGTAGCAGCAGCAGGCAATGTGGCAGAAGCCTAAGGGGGACCTCTGGCAATCTTTATTTACCACCTCACCAATGCATGTAATACAGGGCACACATACAACACACATAGACCGCTTAAGATCAAGTGGCACGACTATCTGCGTCTCAACACCGATGTTTTTGGATATGTTCCGGACCCAAATGACTTCTGGGTATCCAAAATGGATGAATGGCCCGAGCTCCATCGCCACACCATAGAGGTGTTGTCCTGCCCAGCATCCAGCGTCATATCTGAGCGGACCTTCACCACAGCTGGAGGAGTCATTACAGACAAACGCATCCGGCTTTCCACAGATAATGTGGATCGTTTGACTTTCATCAAGATGAATCAGGCATGGATCTCTGATGATGTTGTGGCCCAAATTGCTGAGGTCACCGATTATTTGCCGGTCTACTTCACATTCCTCTTCAAACAGAAATGGTCCTCTTGAAAAATGTTTTAAAATGATAATTTCTCACTGCAATTTTTATTCTCAGTTCCCAAAAGATCATTTTGCTGGTTTTGCGGTGTGGCGACTGTAAAAGACACCAAGGTTTAATGACAAAACCATATTCCATTTACTAGCTTTATCTTTAGAATTTTTCGCATTGTCAATGGTTTGGGGGTCATGTTGCTGTGGGATACAGCAATAATCATGGTCCTTTGGAACAGAAATGGGGCTTTTAAGTGGCATTTCTCCCTCACAATTTTTAACAGTGGCTGAGAAGTCATTTTTATAATTTTTTGGGTCATGCTGCTTTGAAATGCAGCAATACTACAGGTCCTATTATAAAAAAATGTGGTTTCTAACAGACATTTGTTCTTCACAATTGTCAAGAGTGGCTCAAGGGTCATGTGTTGAATTTTTGGGGGCATTTTTCTGTGAAATGCAGCTATACTACAGGTCCTTTTCTAAAAAATGTTGTTTCTAACAGACATTTGTTCTTTACAATTGTCAAAAGTGTCTCAAGGGTCATGTTTTGAATTTTTTGGGGCATGTTGCTGTGAAATGCAGCTATACTACAGGTCCTATTGTAAAAAATGTGGTTTCTAACAGACATTTGTTCTTCACAATTGTCAAGAGTGGCTCAAGGGTGATGGTGCTGTCAGAAACAGGAATAGGTAGGACACTGTTAATGGACACATATTGAAAAATGACTTGTTTTTGCAAGATCTTTAACATAGCTAGCAATCCCTGTAGTGAGACAACCCATTTAATACAAAAGAGAAAATAAAGACGTGGTGGGATTCCATCCTATTTTAAAAATGTGTTTTCTAGAATTAAGCTACTAAAAAACTTGCATGTACAAAATAGCGGATACAAATATTCCTCTGAATTGTACAAGGGAGGTACAGGAAGATTTGAACAGATGTAGGTTACCCAGGACAGGGATAGTCTATGTCCAGTGAAACTAAAATGGTGGTTGAAAGACTCCTTTTTCCAGCACTTTTTAATCTGTGGGTCATACAGGTTTGAGGGTCATGCTGCGGTACAGGAGATGTATAGTCAATGTCCTGTTCAACTAAAATGGTGGTTGAAAGACTCCTTTTTCCGGCACTTTTTAATCTGGGGTCATGCAGGTTTGGGGCTCATGCTGCGTTCCAGGACAGGGATATTCAATGTCCAGTTCAAGTAAAATGATGGTTCAAATCATACTGCCTTCTGGCACTTTTTAATTTGTGGGTCATGCAGGTTTAAGGGTCATGCTGTGGTACAAGACAGGGATAGTAAATGGTGTGTAACTTTTTTTCTGTGACTTTTATAACCTAAGTGTGTTGCCTCAGATGTAGCACGTATCCATTTGACTGTTGTGGATGTTAATTCCAGCTTCTCCAGCTCTGTTTGGGTGTAAGAATGAAGGTGTTGTTCCTCTCCCATAGACTTTAATGGTCATCGGCGATAATCTATTATCGACTATCGGAAATCGTCTTGATAATTGACGATATCGACTATCGACCCGATGACGATAGTCGACGTAATCGCTCATCACTACTGGTCACGTATGAGACACCAGAGGAAGCGGCTAGACATTTTCTAGTGGGTGTTGACTGACTGGCTGTTACTCTATTGAGGACAGGGGAATGATGATTATGTAAATTTCCCACCACTTGACACGCTACGCTAATGTGAGCTACAAAATATAGAGTGCAAAAACACAACAGTTAGATTGAGTTAATATCGTAAGTAGAGGTTATATGGAGATTCCAAATTGCCATGTTGGCAAATCTTACCATTTTGTTATTACTGGTTTGGTGTCTGAAAGGTTTCATTTTAGGGTTTTATTTGGAGGTGCGCTGTCCTGATCCCTCTCCCTGTATGGCATTGATTTGCCATCCTCCTCGGCTACTCATTGTGGACCAGGGTGCTCGCTGGGACACCATGGTTTACTACACTTGGATTCTCTGTTTAGTACCCCACCCTTTAGGGATACAGGATGAGTAGTGCCGATATCTCTGAGGATAGGGAGTGCCTACCCTATATGCTGAACATAATCTCATGGAATTTTGCAGGGCTCAACAAACCCAAAAAATGCAGGAAAGTATTGTTACAAATGAAAAAAACTGAAGGCAGATCTCATCTGTCTTCAGGAAACCCATTGGAAGACTGATAACTACCTCCCGAGACAGGCTTCCTTGCTGGATCCCCCAGTTGTGGCTACTTATAAAACCAAATCTAGAGGTGTGGCAGTGTACTTTAGGAAAGACCTAGTGCAAGAAATAATAGAACAACACATAGACACAGAGGGGCGCTTCATATACCTCAGGATACAGATAGATCAAAAGATGTACACCATATTTAATTTGTACGCACCAAACCAGCCTAATGACCATTTTTTTGTGGAGGCTGTTGGGTTTCTGCTCCAGAGGGACCACACAAATCTAACAATGCTGGGCAATTTCAATTTAGCACCAAATCCCAAATGGGAAAGATCTGGCCCCTCTTCAGAGGGAGCTGTCACTCACCCATCAATACTGTTACTGACAGACGCCTTAGACATTTTCGACCATTGGAGGGCCACTAACCCAACTGACAGAACTTATACGATTTACTCGGCGGTGCATGACACCTTTTCCCGAATAGATCTGGCAAATGGTCTCGGCTTCTTTATTCTCCGAAGTGGTGAAATCAGGTATTCACCCGATAGCTATTTCAGACTATGCACCCATAACCCTCACTCTCCACAGGCCTGACTTTTCTCCTCATAGTAAGACATGGAAGTTTCCTAGCTATCTGTACGAGTCTGAGGAATTTAGAGATTTTCAATATTTAAAAGATAATAATATTCATGAGAATAAAGTCCCCCTACAATGGCTTGCGGCTAAAGCTGTACTGAGGGGCAACATCATCAGTTATGTGACTGCAAAACGTAAGACATCTGAGGAAAAATGTAAAACCTTACACACAAGGTTAAGGGCTGCCCAGGATGCACATGTGGCTTCTGCCATCCCACAAACAAAAGAACAGGTCCAAAAGGCTAAAGACTTACTTGAGGCCTTTCTACAGGGGCAAGCTACGTGGCATGTCAAAGCCATGTAGAATACGTTTTTTAGGTGTAGCGGAAGGCAGGGTGCATTACTGGCCAGAATGTCAAAAACATGGAAGCCCCAGCATCCGATTGCATCAATAAAATGTCTCAAATCTGGCTGTATGCTTAAAGATCCAGAATCCATAGAACAAGCATTCATAGATTATTATGAGATGCTATATTGGGCTAGTGCCTGTAATAGCGCGGAAGTCTCTACCTTTCTAGATGGCATACATTTTCCAGGTATAACAGCAGAAAATCACTTAGACTTGGAGCAAGATATATCGGGACAGGAAGTATGTAGTGCTATAGCTGCAACAAGTAACGGGAAGGCACCAGGGCCGGATGGCTTTTCGGACGAGTGCTATAAAATTCTCAAATTTGAAACGGCCCCGTACCTAACTAAATTATTCAACGATATCTTTCTACATTCCTGAGAGGTGGCATCCTTCGTCGATTCCAGGAACACCTTAATCTTGGAGCCCAACAAGGATCCCACTCTCCTATATCCTTACTTAATCATGATTATAAGCTATTAGCTAAAATTATATCCAACTGTTTTCAGAAGTTTCTTTTGGATATTTCACATCCAAATCAGATGGGATTTGTCTCAGGGAGACACTTGGTCCGAAATGTCAGGGTGTCGTCCAGGGCGATATTGGCGGATCAGAAGGCAATGCATCAGACATCCATGATACTAAGCCTTGACGCCGAAAAGGCGTTTGATAAGGTTTCTTGGCCGTTCCTGGGCGGCACCCTGGCACGCAGAGGATTTGGACCCACTTTTTTGAATTTCTTAGATCACCTTCATCTAAATTGTTCTACGGCACTCATATTAAATGGCCATACAACAAAAATTATAGATTTGTTCAGAGTCAGACAGGGATTCCCCCTATCGCCCATTTTATTTGACCTTTCCATGATTCCTCTTTTGTGCTTTATTTCCCAAGATCAATTATTCCAAGGTATTGTTAAGGATGGTAAGGAGATCGAATTGACCGCCTATGTGGACGACTTTCTGTTGATGATAGCAAACCCGAAACAGACCCTGGCCCATATAAAGTATAAAGTATAAGGGACGTCTCTCTGGGTATGCCTGGCTAAGCCCTTATGGTCCTCAACACATGAGATACACTGGTTTACTTCCTCTATACAATATCTGGGTATTCTTGCTAAAAACCCCTCACACATACTGTATATCAGGTTAACCTTGATAAATATGCCGCGACTCAAACCCTAAAATCGTGGGCTGGATTACCCCTTAACTTTATGGGGAGAGCCAACCTCGTCAAAATGATAGAATTACCCAGACTGCTATATCTGTTCCAAATGTTAGTAAGAAAAAAGAGAACTAGCCGCACTTTCAAAAAATTAAATTTCCGGCGGGGTGCCAGCAATATAGAACCTTGGCAAAGTTCCAGAATGCAAGTTAATAGAAAATATTGCAGCACTTACGGTAATAAAATTTTTCAATAACAAAAAGGTGATTTATTTCCACATGTTCCAAGAGACGACGTTTCGGCTCTCTCACAGAGCCATTTTAAAGTGACAAATAGTGCAAAATTCACAGTATAAATACACATAGTGATTAATAATTAGTGAGAATAAATAATAAATCAATTAGAATAAAAAATACAAACCGTATACCAACCACAATTTAACAATACTCATGATGAAAATACTGTGATCATAAGAGATAATATTGGTGAAACCCAACATCATTAAGAGCAAGTGTATACAATATTCAAAAACATGAAATAAGGGGGCGGAGACCTGTATCGCTCACCTGACAGAATAAAAAATTACACAGATTTCAGTATGTATAGAGACAACATGAGGCTTAAACTCGGCGTCTCGTAAATCCAACTGCGCAAGTCCGGAAGCACAATGCTGCGCCGAAGATGCGTCCATATCAACAACCATGACCGGCATCGCAAGTCCAACTGCGCAAGTCCGGAAGTACAGTGCCGCGCCAGAGATGCGTCCATAGCAACATCCAAAACCGGCATCGGCAGAGCTGGAGATGCATCGGTTAGCCAGAGACGCATCTTTAGTGATAAAAATATAATATATCGCTAAAGATATAGAGGCACAACACAACTTAAAAAAACAATGCATAGCATCCCATTATAAAGAATGTATGCGAAAAAAAAAAGAATGATTGTCATTTAACAAAAAATATATATAACTAAACATGTACTACCAAAAACACTAAAAAAATATAATTAATTGACCCCAATCAAACAAAAATTATATATAAAAAAAAAGTGTCCTCCTCATGAAGCTGGCATTAAAAGGTTGGCGATACATGTCCCGATCCAAAATATTAAAAATATTAAGACGTGACGTGATCTAAAAACAAATTAGACAAATATAAAAATATTAACGCAATATCATGCTTAAAGGGAATGTGTCATCAAAATTAATTATTGTTTAACTCACATTTTTATGTTAAACACATTTTTAAAGAATTTTTGGTTATATTTCTTTATAATTTTTCATATCACTTTCAATATTTTTTAATAATTTTTAAATCCTGCAGTTTTCACTTTGGCCACTAGGCCTTGTTTGCACTGCTTTAACAGCAGTCAGAGAGATGCTTTACAGCAGCTTCATGCACATAGGAGTCTTAATACTGTTTCTGTCCCATAGACTTCAATAGGACAGATTTTTAGTCATGCTGTGTGACCTAGGAAGAATTCACTCTGCAGGGAGGAGGGGGTGAGAGCTGTGACATCTCCTCTTGTGACTGGTGGATTCTGTGTTATCTATTCACACTGGTGTCTCCTTTCAGTTTGACCCTGCTTGTGTTAATAATGAACACACTGCTGAAAATCTTTATCTATAGGGCAGGAAGTGTCCGACTGTTATTAGGCTTAGTGGCCAAAGTGAAAACTGCAGGACTTAAGAATTATTAAAAAAATATTTAAAGTGATATGGAAAATTAAAAATAAATATAACCAAAAATTCTTAAAAAATGTGTTTAACATAAAAACGTGAGTTAAACAATAAGTCATTTTTGATGACACATTCCCTTTAAGGAGCTAATGTACGAAGCAAAAGAGCAGCAAGAAAGGGTTTACTTAAACATACGTGTAGATACCTTATAATCTACATTTAAGCCCTGTGGTTTTAGTGCCTTAGTATAGTAAATCCATTCAAGTTCTTGTTTCATTAAAAGAACACTGCGATCCCCCCCGCATCTAGGAAGGGGTACATGGTCAACAGCCATGCATTTTAAATCCCACTCGTTATGCACAGCCTCGAAAATGCTTTGAAACTGGAAGGTCCAACTTATTTTTGCAGATCGTGTATCTATGGTTATTTAACCTTGTCTTGAGATCACATGTCATTTCTCCCACATAAATGAGCTTACAAGGACACCATAGGATGTAAATTACCCACTCCGAAGTACAGGTAAGATGAAATTTAATTGGATATACATCCCCAGTGCCTGGATGAACAAAACAATTCCCCTTAACCATGATCCGACAATTAATACAGTTACAACATGTAAAAGAACCAAATTGAGGCTTGCCAATAAAAGTCTGACGAGGTCTAGAACTTGGAATTACATTTTTCACTAGTCTATCCTTTAAACTAGGTGACCTCCTATATGAAATCAAAGGCAAAGATTGAAAATCTGCAATATGGCTATTGTTCTGACGAAGAATATGCCAGTATTTTTCTCATAATTGTAGCAATCTTAGGACTTAAGTTATTAAAAGTGGAAACAAACGATATTCTTGGATTAGAAACAACCGATCTTTTCTGTTGGCGTGCCTCACTACATGTTATCTGGCTCACTTTCTGAACATGTTCAGAGACAATTTTTTGAGGATATCCTCGTGCATGAAACCAATCAGACAGATCTTTAGCTACACGTTGCCAATAATTCTCAGAGTCCACTATACGTCTGACCCATAATAACTGACTAAATGGCAGCGACCTGCGCATATTCCCTGGATGGTTGCTGCTATAATGTAAAAGGGTGTTCTTATCTGTACTCTTCACATGTAGATCAGTATGTAACCTATTCCCTTCGACGAACACCTTTGTATCAAGAAAAGACAGACACTCACTAGAATGAGACAATGTAAACTGTATACCAGGTATGATATTATTCAAAAAATCCTGAAAGACCAAAAGTTCGGGAACACTACCATTCCACAGTAGAAACACATCATCTATGTATCTCCACCAACCCAAAACATGAGTGAAGTTGGGAGATACATAGATGAAATCCTCCTCCAACCAAGCCATAAAAATATTGGCATATGTGGGCGTAACGTTTGTCCTCATGGCCGTGCCGCTAAGTTGCAAGTAGAAAGAATCAGCACATTGAAAATAATTACAAGTAAGTACCAAAGTCAAAAGGGATATTAAAAGTTCTTTACCAGGGTCTGAAAAATTAGAGTTTTGTAAAACACGCCGAACTGCATCAATCCCAATCTCATGTCTGAAGTATATAAGCTGACTATGTCAAAAGACGCCAAAATGACCTGATCAGGGACATCAATATCTTGTATTTTAAGCAAAAAAACAATCGTGTCTTTAATACATGATGAAGTTGCCACAACAAACTTACACAAAACCTTATCTAGAAAGATGGAAACATTACTAGACAACGATTTACGTCCAGAGACAATGGGTCTTCCTGGAGGATTCCTTAAGGACTTGTGTATCTTTGCAAACAAATACAAAATTGGTGTAACAGGATGGAAGATATTTAAAAATTCACACAATTTAGAATCTATTAAACCATTGTTCAAGGCTTCTTCAGTCACAGTTTTAAACTTACGACAAAATTCAAATTTGGGATCACTTGACAATAACCTATATACCTGTGTGTCTGATAATTGTCGGTATGCTTCACTCAAATATTGACTCATGTCCATCACTACAATGGCACTGCCTTTATCGGCAGGCCTAATAGTGATGTTAGGATTTTTTGCCAATTCATTAATCGCTACCATTTCTGACGATGTTAAATTAGGGTGAATAAGAGAATCCCCAACACCACTATTCCTCAAGGATTCAATATCCTGTTTTACAAGTTGTATATATGTTTCAATAGAATGTGAAGACATAGGTGGAGTAAAACCACTCGCCATGGACAAATCAAAATTCTTAGAACAAAAATCTACACCCTCCTGTAAATTATCAATACTGCTATATTGTTGTCTAAACCAAACACGTCATTTTAATTTATGAAAAAATTGCATTAAATCCAACTCTAAATTAAACCAGTCCATCTTTTGATCAGGGCAAAATGAAAGTCCCTTAGCAAGCACATTTTTTTGGGATTCAGTTAATGTCCATGTAGATATATTTACCACAGTTGAAGACTCTACTTCCTTTTCACATTCGTTTGCGCTGGACGATTGGCTGGAGTACGTGGTTGCCTCTGGCTCCTTGTTTTTACAACCTCGGTTTCGCCTTTTACCACCTCTTCTGGTTGGTCGATGTTTACAATGTCTCCTGATATTATCCACAGAAGAAAAACCATTAAAATTTGCATATTTAGAATTACCAATGCGAAAATTCTTACTTTGTTTAGACCATCTTCCTAATTTTGTAGGTTGTTCAGTGGACCATAAATAAACATTTCCATTTTCATAATCCTGCAAGTCCCTGTGCCATTTTCTTCTTTTAACGTCTTCCAATTTAGTTTTAAATTTTGAAAGAAACAAGGTTTGCTTATCACAGAATTTGTTATAATCCTCCACAGGTAGTAAAGTTTTCAAACTATCATCAACCTCCTTGAACTTATCCTTCGTAAGCTGCAAATCACGTTGTAAAAATTCAAGATTAAGTAATAAGTAATATCCAAGGCATATCTGTTAGAAATACTCTCAAAACGTGCTCTAAAATCCAAGTCATTGGAGAACAGGGTTGGACGTAGGGATGTTCTCATACCTCTGGGAATACATCTTATCCTGTAGCATTCTCTCAAAGTGATGTAATGTAACTTCAGGGTAATCAATTTCTTAGATAACATTTCATATATTATTTGTGTATCGACATTAGATGGTTTATTGAGTAAAGTGACATCACCTCCTTCTCCACTCAATATACGATCCACCTCAGCATCCAAAAAAGCAGAAACATGTGGAATATCAAAAGACATACCTTCCGCCATTAATGGAGATCTCTCCATGAGATTCAAGGAGTGCAGGCTATTAGCCAATTCCAATAAGATAAAGAGAACTAGCCGCACTTTAATAAAATTCAATTTCCGGCGGGGTGACAGCAATATAGAACCTTGGTAAAGTTTCAGAATGCAAGTTAATAGAAAGAATTGCAGCACTCACGGTAATAAAATTTTTCAATAACAAAAAAGTGATTTATTTCCACATGTTCCAAGAGACGACGTTTCGGCTCTCTCACAGAGCCATTTTCAAGTGACAAATAGTGCAAAATTCACAGTATAAATACACACAGTGATTAATAATTAGTGAGAATCATTACTCAATCAATTAGAATAAATAAGACATAAACAGTATACCAACCACAATTTAACAATACTCATGATGAAAATACTGTGATCATAAGAGATAATATTGGTGAAACCCAACATTATCATTAAGAGCAAGTGTATACAATATTCAAAAACATGAAATAAGGGGGCTGAGACCTGTATCGTTCCCCTGATAGAAAAAAATTTCACAGCTTTCACTATGTATAGAGACAACATGAGGCTTAAATTTGGCATCTCGTGAATCCAACTGCGCAAGTCCGGAAACACAATGCCGCGCCGAAGATGCGTCCATAGCAACAACCATGACCTGCATCGCAAATCCAACTGCGCAAGTCCGGAAGAACAATGCCGCGCCGGAGATGCGTCCATAGCAACATCCATGACCGGCATCGCAAATCCAACTGCGCAAGTCCAGAAGTACAGTGCCACGCCAGCCAGAGATGCGTCCATAGCAACATCCAAAACCGGCATCGGCAAAGCTGGAGATGCATCAGTTAGCCAGAGACGCATCTTCCATACCTTCACAGTATATACCAAAAACACATGCTAAAGAAATATAATTAATTGACCCTAATGAAGCTGGCATTAAAAGACTACGGATAAGAAAACCGTTTTACATTATAGCAGCAACCAATTTTTGGATCATGGTTAAGGGGAATTGTTTTGTTCATCCAGGCACTGGGGATGTATATCCAATTAAATTTCATCTTACCTGTACTTCGGAGTGGGTAATTTACATCCTATGGTGTCCTTGTAAGCTTATTTATGTCCGAGAAACGACATGTGATCTCAAGACAAGGTTAAATAACCATAGATACCAGATCCGCAAAAATAAGTTGGACCTTCCAGTTTCAAAGCATTTTTTCGAGGCTGGGCATAACGAGTGGGATTTAAAATGCATGGCTGTTGACCATGTACCCCTTCCTAGATGCGGGGGGGGATCGCAGTGTTCTTTTAATGAAACAAGAACTTGAATGGATTTACTATACTAAGGCACTAAAACCACAGGGCTTAAATGTAGATATATAAGGTATCTACACGTATGTTTAAGTAATCCCTTTCTTGCTGCTCTTTTGCTTCGCACAATAGCTCCTTAAAGGGAATGTGTCATCAAAAATGACTTATTGTTTAACTCACGTTTTTTATGTTAAACACATTTTTTAAGAATTTTTGGTTATAATTTATTTTAATTTTCCCATCACTTTAAATATTTTTTTAATAATTCTTAAGTCCTGCAGTTTTCACTTTGGCCACTAAGCCTAATAACAGTCGGACACTTCCTGCCCTATAGATAAAGATTTTCAGCAGTGTGTTCATTATTAACACAAGCAGAGTCAAACTGAAAGGAGACACCAGTCTGAATAGATAGCACAGAATCCACCAGTCACAAGAGGAGATAGTCACAGCTCTCACCCCCCTCCTCCCTGCAGAGTGAATTCCTCCCTAGGTCACACAGCATGACTAAAAAACTGTCCTAATTGAAAGATCTATGGGAACAGAAACAGTATTAGACTCCTATGTGCCATGAAGACGTGCTTAAAGCATCTCTCTGACTGCTGTTAAAGCAGTGGCAACAAGCCTAGTGGCCAAAGTGAAAACTGCAGGATTTAAAAATTATTAAAAAATTGAAAGTGATATGAAAAATAAAAAGAAAATATAACCAAAAAAATTCTTTAAAAATGTTGTTTAACATAAAAACGTGAGTTAAACATAATTCATTTTGATGACAACATTTCCCTTTAAGCATTGATATTGCGTTAATATTTTTTATATTTATCTAATTTTTTTTTTAGATCACTCACGTCTAATATATTGAATACTTTGGATCGGGACCCTGTATCCCAACACTTTTAATGCCAGCTTCATAGAAGGACACTTTCTTTTTTATATATAATTTTTTGTTTTGATTAGGGTCCAATTAATTATATTTTTTTAGTATGTGTTTTTGGTATATACTGTGAAGGTATGGAGTTAACTCTGTTTATGGATTTAAAAGTTTTTTGTGACATTTATTAGAATTTTTTATAACTAATATATATTTTTTGTAGTACATTTTTCATTATATATATTTTTTGTTAAATGACAGTCATTCTTTTTTTCGCATATATTGTTTAGAATGTGATGCTATGCATTGTTTTTTTACGTTGTGTTGTGCCACTATTTCTTTAGTGATATATTATATTTTTTATCACTAAAGATGCCGTCTCTGCTAAACTGATGCATCTCCAAGCTTTGTCGATGCCGGTTTTGATTTGCTATGGACGCCGAAAATTGAATTTTTGAAGTGCGGCTGTAGTTCTCTTATCTTATTGTAATTGGCTAATAGCCTGCACTCTTGAATCTCATGGATAGATCTCCATTAATGGCGGAAGGTATGTCTTTTGATATTCACATGTTTGCTGCTTTTTCGGATGCTGAGGTGGATCGTATATTGAGTGGAGAAGGAGGTGTTGTAACTTTTCTCAATACACCATCTAATGCCGATAAACAAAGAATATATGAAATGTTATGTAAGAAATTGATTACCCTGATATGTTTGAGCGGTTATTATCGACAAGTTGAATCGGCACGTTTTTTTAAATGTTGATCGATTTATTCGATCACGCGCCTATAATTTAAGGTGAAAATCTGTGCATCATCTATTAATAACGCGCCATTTTCAGCGCTACCCTGTAATTTTGGCGGCCAGCAAATCATCTTAGAGAATAGAGCAGGTGAGATGTGTGTGCGACGTCATGACTGGGATGTGTATGGGGCGATTGGCTGAAAAATCACATACCTCGTTTTACATAGAACAGCCCTGTCCTGTTTCAGCATCAGTGTGTGTCAGTGTCTCCATAGGAGTAGACTGTGCTCTGTCCTATGTCCAAACAGCTCAGTGAAATTATTCTATTTGTTCACAACGACAGCTATGCTTTAAGCTGTGAACATTAGAACTTAGGTAGATTAGAGATTTGGCAGATTTTAGGTACTTAGGCTGAGAATTTTAAAGATCATCTAGCCCTGTAACAGTCACGGGGGAAGCGGGGGAGGGGGGAGAGCCGCGTGGCTGAACTACAGAAACAACCCAATAACCTCTTTTAAAAGGATAGTGGATATTGTGCAGGCCCAGACTTTGTTAGGACATTGTATTGCAATGGCTTTTTATTAACGAGTTTTTCTGGTGGAAATATTATTGTATGTTGGGCCAGACCTGAACTATATTAGGAAACAGCATCTTTTCTAGTAACTGCAAGGTTATTTGATAGGTGCAAAACTCCACTTTTATTATCCGTATACATTTCAGATAAGGTGTTTATTTCACTTTGGCAGCAGTCCAGCTTTGTTGATAGAGGCACCTTGCACTTAAATTTGAAACACAGCAATTTTGTAGTTCACTGCCGGTGATCAATTTTTATTATCCGTATATCATTTCAGATACGTGTTTTTTTCACTTTTGTAGCAATTTTAGTCACTAGCCGTGATACCTTTTTATTATTCCGTATACATTTTCAATAGGTGTTTTTCAATTTGGTGCAGTCCACTTAGTTGATAGAGGCACCTTTCACTAAAATTTGAATACAGCAATTTAGTAGTCACTGCCGGTGTAATTTGATAGGTGCAAAACTCCACTTTTATTATCCGTAATACATTCAGATAGGTGTTTTTTCACTTTGTGCAGTCCAGCTTTGTTGAATAAGGCATCTTTGCACTTAAATTTGAATACAGCAATTTTGTAGTCACTGCCGGTGATACCTTTTATTATCCGTGTACATTTCAGATAGTGTTTTTTCACTTTTGTAGCAATTTTGTAGTCACTGCCGGTGATACCTTTTATTATCTGTATACATTTCAGATAGGTGTTTTTTCACTTTGGCGCAGTCCAGCTTTGTTGATAGAGTCACCCTGCACTTAAATTTGAATACAGCAATTTAGTAGTCCTGACCCGAGTATTTGATAGGTGCAAAAATACCTTTTATTATCCGTAACACATTTCAGATAGGTGTTTTTTCACTTTGGGTTTCAGTTCAGCTTTGTTGATAGAGCCCTTGTACTTAAATTGAATACAGCAATTATAGTCACCTGCGGTGTATTTTGATAGGTGTAAAACTCCACTTTTATTATCCGTATACATATCGATAGGCGTTTTTTCACTTTGGCGCAGTCACAGCTTTGTTGATAGAGGCACCCTCACTTTAAATTTGAATACAGAATTTTAGTAGCACTCCCGGTGTATTTGTAGGTGAAAAATCCCTTTTTATTTATCCTAAAAAATTTTTTAGAAGGTGTTTTTTCACTTTGGTGCGGTCCAGCTTTGTTGATAGAGGCCCTTCATTTAAAAAATTTTAGTCAGAAATTTTTGTGCCCTGCTGGTGTATTTGATAGGTGAAAAAAACTCCACTTTTATTATCCTTATACATTTCAGATAGGTTTTTTTTCTTTTTGGGCGCAGCCAGCTTTGTTGATAGAGGCCCCTTGCATTTTAAATTTGAATCAGCAATTTTGAAATCACTGCCGGTGTTTTAACCTTTTTATTATCTGATAATTTTCAGATAGTTTTTTTTTCACTTTTGTAGCAATTTTTTTATTACTGCCCGGTAAACCTTTTATTATCCGTAAAATTTTTCAGATAGGGTTTTTTCACTTTGGTGAGCCCGTTTTGTTGATGAGGCACCTTGCACTTAAATTTGAATACACCCCAATTTAGTAGCACTGCGGTTATTTGATAGGTGTAAAAATACCTTTTATTACCCGTTTAATTTCAATAGGTGTTTTTTCATTTGGTGCAGTCCAGCTTTGTTGATAGAGGACCGTTGCACTTAAATTTTGAAAAACGCAATTTTGTGTATCCGGGTGTTTAAAGGTGCAAAACTCCATTTTTATTATCCGTATACATTTCAGTAGGTTTTTTTTTCATTTTGGCGCAGTCCAGCTTTGTTGATGAGGCCCTTGCACTTAAATTTAAATACAGAAATTTTGTAGTCATGCCGGTGTATTTTAGGTGCAAAAAATATTTTTTACCCGTTTTGTAAGGGTTGCCCCCGTGTCCCCCGGGGCAGGTCCCCGCGGGGAGGGGGTGCCGCCCGCGGGGTCCTATGTCGCTCGTGGTGCATCCGTCCCTCCCTCCCCTTTGAGCACTCCCGTTGGGTCCGGGCCCCCCTGCGGGCCCGGAATTTTGACATGGCGCCCCATACAGAATTTAGTGTATACCCGGGGGTTTTTTGTGGTGGAAAAATCCTTTTATTATCCTTTTAAAATTTCCTTTTAATTTTTCAGATAGGTCCCAAAACCCGTTTTTCCGTATAATTTCAGATAGGCCCCCGAAAAACCGTTTTCCCTTGGAGGTGGATGCTTTCTTCTGTGGGGGCAGGGGCAAAGTCCTCACACACAGATGAAAGGTCCCCCAAGGCAAGATTTCTCAACATGTGGGTTCTTCTTCTAAGGACCTTTTTCCCGGCGGAGCGGAAACTATGCCATTGGGGACCGGGAACCTCTTTGTCCTATCAAGTTAAGCCCTGGGAGGAGTGGGCGACTAGTTGTTGAGCGTTGCGTTGGGCTATCGAGATCTCGATTCGATAGTGCGATAGTCAGGCCGCTATCGATTATGGTTTTTCGGATAGTGAGCAAGTCGAATTATTGGCAGCGAAATGAACCATTGAAGTCTTCGGGAGAGCATTCAAACCTACCTCTGTGATTATTCTCACCCTAAACTCAAGGCTGGTAGAAAGAAGCTGTGAAACGCTAAACATCCACAGTACAGTCAGTTTGGATAGTGCTTAATCTTAGGCAACACACTTAGGTTTGTAAAGTCACAGTGAAAAAAAGTCACAGACCACATTGTACCTATCCCTGTATTGTACCACAGCCCTGACCTGTTAAACCTGCTTCAACATGTACAAATTATGAATCTAAAGTTGCCAGAACGTGCTGATAATGTTGTTGTAGCATTCTTGTTACATTGAATCTGGGACAGTGAATGCTTCCACTGTTCGTACCTGCGTGGAACGCTTCTCTGTGCATGAGCCCCGTAAACCTAGTATGTCCCCACATTTAAGAGTAACGGTGCCAGGAAAAAAAGGAGTCTTTCATACCACCATCGCGCGAGTTCAGTGTCACTGGACTAATGATTCATACCTGTCCTGGGCCAACAGCATGAGCCCAAAACCTGCATGGACCCCCACATCTGTATAAAAGTGCCGAAAAAAGGAAGTCTCGTCCTCTCCTCGACAATTTTAGTTGAACTGGGGACACTCTTGACGCTTCTCTACCCTGTACTGGGGCCACAGTGCGATGAGCCAAAGTGCATGAACCGCACATTTAAAAAGTGCCGGAAAAAAAGGAGGTGATATTCATCTCATTCATTTTTAGTGTGCAGGATTGATATAACTGGGACATTGAACTATATACATATGTCCTGTGCCACCACAGCTGAGAGCCCTCAACCATTGCAATCGTCCTACACATTTAAACTATAGTGCGGAAAAAGGAGTCTTTCAACGCACCATTTTGTTGACCTGGAGTCATTGACTATAACTGTCCATGGAGCCACAGCATGTGCTACTAACAAACCACTGGCTATACCCCCCCATTTAAAAGATAGTTGCCGAAAAAAGGGGTCTTGTTAGACACCATTTTAGTTTCTATCATATGCTCGTTGACTATACCTGTTCCTGTTCTGGCAACTTGGTATAGAGCACCCAAACCTGCATGTCCCCCACATTTAAAAAAGTGCGGAAAAAAAAGGAAGAAGTCTTTTCAAGATCCCACCGTGTTTAGTTTCACTGGACATTGACATATACCTGTCCTGGGCCACAGCATGACCCCAACCTGCAATTGATCCCCCACTAATGATTTAAAAAAGCTGCCGGAAAGAAGGAAAAAAGGAGAGTCTTTCAAAACTCCCACCATTTTTAGTTGATCACTGGAGGTACTCATTGATCATGTGTCCTGTCACGCGGGCGTCACAGATGTGATAGTGCAAACCTGCATGACCCCCACATTTTAAATAAGTGGCTATCGGAAAAAGGACAGAGTTCTTTCAACCACATAATTATTAGTTTGTCAACTGGATGACTATTCGGACGCATATATTACCTGTCCTGGTGCACTAGACATGAGTCTGCCCAAGACCTGGCATGACGCCCCTAGCATTAAAAAGAGTGCCGATAAAGGAGAGTCTTTCAAACCGCACTCTTTTAGTGGTGAAGTTGGATACAAATGTTGATCATTGTACATTGTCTGGGCCACAGCTTGTCGCACCCATAAACTCTGCATGACCCCCACATTTTTAAAAAAAGTGCGGAAAAAAAGGAGTCTTTCATAACCCCATTTTAGTTTCACTGGACATTGACTATACCTGTCCTGGGCCACAGCATGAGCCCCAAACCTGCATGACCCCCACATTTAAAAAGTGCCGGAAAAAAGACTCATTTCTCGATACTACGCATTTTAGTTTCACTGGAATTGAATGAGTTAGACCTGTCATTGGGCCACAGCAGTAGAGCGCCACAACACTTGCTGTGTGACCCCCCACATGTTAACTACGAGCGTTAGTGCCGGGAATAAAAGGAGGTCGTTTCAACCGCACATTCCCGGTTAGTTCTCTACCTGACCTCGTGACTATTATCTGCCTGGGCCACCGACATGATGCGCGCAAATGCTGACCTTAGTCGACCCCCACACATTTAAACTATCTGTGCACGAAAAAAGGCACGTATTGCAACCACAGTTTTAGTGTTCACTTGGACATTGTTACCTCGGTCTTTTGGGCCACAGCTGAGCACAAAACCTGCATGACCCCCACATTTCATAAAATAGTGCCGGAGGAAAATAAAAAGTGAGTCTTTGAGTCAGTCCACATTTTAGTTTCACTGGACATGTGGACTTATGACCATGGTGGGCCACAGCATGAGACGCGAACAGACGTGCTAATGACTCCACATTAAAAAGTGCCGGAATGAGAAAAGGAGTCTATTCAACCACCATTTTAGTTTGTGACTGACATTGTGACCTATACCCTTGGTCCTGGCGACCACCGCATGTGCGCCCCAAACATGCTGTGACTCCCGCACATTTGAAAAGTGTGCCGGAAAAAGGAGTATTTAACCACCCTTTTTAGTTGAACTGGACATTGACTATACCTGTTCTGGGGCACACGCATGACCCAGGGCCGCAGCCTTGACAGTGGGCGCGCGTTGAAAGCCCAGGCTGGCTGTCCTCGTTCATCTGTAGAAACACGCAGGCTAAAATCTCCCTGATGACGCAGCACGTTTTTACTGCCCCCCATAGCCACAATTTAATATATATGCAGCAACCGACTTAGTCTGTCGTGCTGAAGCAGTAGTGCGGAAGCGGAGTGTGTGAAGGAACTCCAGCCTTCCTTGTACAAAGTCAATACTTGGGTAGCGCTTTGCCCTCCTAGCGCCCGTATGAGTGTGGGATGCGCAATTGTGTTACACTTGGAGGCACCATACTGCGCTGGGGTTAGTAACGCTCCTGTTACACCCAGGTAGTGGCTGCACCTTTATCTATGGGCATTCTTTTTCTCACATTTTACTCGCGTGCTGCTGGAGGAAATGGTCTCCGTGTGTCATGTGCGTTCGCCTGTCCGTCTCCATACATCCATGTCCTCTGAAGATTAGACCTAGACATAACTTGGTCAAGTTTTCCGTTGTTACCTCACCTTTGTACAATTCGTGAGGAATTTTTTTACAGCTTATTTTGTACATGGTCAAGTTTTTTAGTACTTTTAGTTCAGAAAATCACATTTTTAAAATAGGATGGAATCCCTCACCATGTCTTTGTTTCTCTTTTTTTTCATTTGTATTAAATGGGTTGTCTCAATTACAGGGATTGCTAGTATGTTAAGATCTTTGCAAAAACAAGTTCATTTCTGCTATATGTGATCCATTAACAGTGTTGCCCTACCTATTCCTGTTCTGAACAGCACAGTTCACCCGTAGAGCACTTCTGCGACAATTGTGAAGAACACACTCTCGAGGCGGTTAGAAACAACATTTTGTTTATTATAGGTGACTCCTGTAGTATAGCTGCATGTCACAAGCTCTCAAATGCCCCAAAAAATTCAAAATGCATGGCACTTGTGCTCTTCTGTTTGGTTGAATGTTGGTGTGAAGACAAAGTGTCTGTTAGGATACACATTTTTTTAGTAACTACGGTCCTCGTAGTATTATTGCTGCATTTTCAAGATAGGCAGGCATGACCGAAAAGGCTAAAAGAATGTGTAGATTATATGAAATGACCCCTTCTCTGCCTCTGGTAAACAATGTTGTATGAGGGAGAAATGGCCACTTAGAAGCCACACATTTTCTGTTACAAAAGGGACGCCCATAGGATTAGGAGTGCTGGTCATCACTCTCAGCCCGACATGAGTCCCCAAAAGTGAAATTTGTAAATGTATGAACTTCTCAGCCAACTATTTAAAAATTAGCCGTGAGTGCGGAGAATATGTCGCACATCTTCCACTAGCAAGCCACATTGTCTGGAGTCCAATAGGGCATCATGAATATTGAGCATTGATGAGACGTCTCTCAGCCACAACATGTGACCCGTGCAAAAGACCTGCGCTTAAATATGAGCTGTTGACGCGTTGTATCGTAAAAATTGTGAGGGAGAAACTGCCACCTTTACTTAGAATGCGCCACATTTCGAGGTTCTCAATAGGTACTGTATATAGGATAGATGGTGCTCACAGCACACATGCTCCCCCCAAAAATTATGTAAATATGATTTATGTAAAGCGCTCAGACGTATTAGAAACTAAGATTGTGGCTCGGAGAACACGCCCACTTAGAAGTCCCACTATTTCTGTATTAGGACGGGCATATCGATATGGATTATTCGCTGTACTCGCACCACAGGCTAGCGTGAAAGCTCCTCTCTGAAAAGAGAACCATGTGTGACATATGCGAAAACTTTTAAGATAATGAGTGAGTAAATGGAATACGGTGTTGTCTATGAAACCTTGCTGTCTCTTTACAGTCGCTCCTCACAGCAAAACAAGCGCAAACTGAATTGTTGGGGAAAAGAGAAATAAAAATTGCACAGTAAGCTCATTAGATCACTTCAGTTAAAAAATGAAGTTTTCAAGGTGGACCATTTCTGTTTGAAAAGGAATAGTGATAGGAGACTGGCACACTAACTCTCGGTGGACCTCCGCGCAATCTTCGGGTGGCAAGCATCAACCTAATCAGATGAGAGTCCACGGCCTGCTCTTCATCTTGTGTGGAAAGTCAAAGATCAATTATCTGTGGAAGGCCGGTATGAGTTTGTCGTGTAATGACTACTCCTGCTGTGCTGAAGGGTGACCGCTAGATATGACGACTGGGCTTGGGCAGGACTACACCTCTATGGGCGTGAGAGTCCAAGCTGGGCTTCTCGCGCCCTAGGAACTATTTGGTACTGCCCAATGACGAAGCTCGTATTGGGTCGGAACAACATGCCTCTGTAAATGAGCACATCTGATCGGTGTTGGAGAGCAGATAGTCGCCCTTGTAGCCAGGAATGCCCTCCACCTGTAGCCATATGCCCCCTGTAGCCACACATTCCCCCCCTGTAGCCCCACGACGGCACCCCCCCTGTTAGCCCCACATTTTTTGGCCCCCCCTGTTGTTAGCATAATGCCCCCCCTTTTGTAGCCACCACATGCCACCATGATCTTAAGCTGATCTGATAGTGTTGGATGTTGGTGCCCTGCATCGCGCCCTTGCCGTTGTGTGGTGGTAAACAGAACGATCTTGCCAGAATAGAGGTCACCAAGTAGGCTTCTGCCACCTTGCCTGCTGCTGCGCTACGCCTACTTGGCACTCTACTGGCTGTCACGTCCGCTGGTTGTTGTTCCACCTGCTTGACATGTGTGGGAGAACATGAAGCAGACGCACCGATGTCCGCTCAGTTCAGGATCAATCAGCAAGGTCTCTCATTTCTGCATTTTACTCTCTATTTGGGTGTGGTGGAAGGAAAGTGCTGATTTTTGTTTTTACAGGGGGGGGGGGGATCCAGGTGAGGGTGGCCAACCAGTACTCATGTTGTCGCATTTTGATGGCGCTTAATGTCGAGGATCATGTTGGAGGAAATGGAGCATCAAGCACCGCTTGTGAGGATGGAGCCTTGATTTCCGCAAGCCTCTGAGGGCTCGATATGGGGGCTCTAGCATAACTGATCGTCAGTCCTACGTCCGTGACGCCTCTAGCCTCGACAATTCGCGCCAACCTCCTTGCTCCAAGGCAGGGACGCGCGTGGATGCAAACATCATGCGGCCTGCTTAGTGGATACCTCCTACGCACTTCCACCGCCGACGCTCTGTCAGGCACAGCTCGCTCAACAACAGCCATGCACCGTTGCACCTCCGCTCCGCAATCGATCTGACGCATGAGTGCTGCAGTTGCGCTCACCTATATGCTCGCCATCTAGCTACTGTCGGAACACCCTCGAGAGACACACTGCCCTGCACATGTAAGATGATGAAATTGGAAGTGTCGGCGCCTTGCGACTGAGATTTGACGGAGAGAAAAGGCTCGCGAGCGCGCATCTTGTGGTCCGTTCTCCTTCCTTTTCGTCGCTTGTGGGGACCTGTTGTTTCAGATGTTGATGACACTCTCATCATCAGCCAGAATAAGTATCACCGACACATGCTCATGCTGAAACCAGCGGCATTGTCGCGCTCCAGCTGTCCCATGTTATTGTGGTGTGCCGCTCTTCACAAATACGTGGCAATGGAGTGGTGCAGAAGCTCTTTCACCTGCCTCCACTCTCGGTGGTTCAACACCCCGAGGTCCGAACCGCCCGCTGGCTTGTCAGGCCATGTGTCACTTCGTTACTGCTTTAATGGCATTGCGCTGCTGCAACAATCGCTGGAGGATGTGCGAGGGTGGCAATCCGCATCGCCACGTGTCGTGCCACGTCAACAATGAGACGGGTTGAAGGCGCCCGAGTGCCGTGTAGGACCGCCATGTCAACGCAGCAGTGGGGCGGACGACACGCGCAGGGTTGCGACGGATGGATAATGATGGCAGAGAACTCAGACCTCGCAGCGCACTTTCACAGATCAGCAGAGCTGTGCTCCTGAGTGTAGGCCCGCGCAGCCTCTTTAGAAATTTCTGGACGACAAGGTTCCAACGACATTGTGCCAGCCAGAAGGGTTATGTTGTGCTCACATAGCGGCCTAGCCACAACTGATCGCTGTAAGGAGCCGCGCGATCAAGGGTCGCTCTGCTTCGCCCCCCGCTCTCTAGTCGACAGCATCCTCATACCTTGCCTGGCACAAGGGTCTTGTCACCCAGCCCAGCGCTCGGTCTCGTTGCTTATGTAAGCCGTCACACTCAGCTCCTGACCATGTGTGTGCACGGTCTCCAAGGCATGATTAAGATTTCAACACGGTCCTGTAGGGTCTTCTGGGTACGGGATGCGCCATCCCTGAGGTCTTGGGGGAAAGAGCCTTGTGCACCTAGTGCCTGCTGGTTTTGCATCCAGGGGAGCGTTGGACTCCCTTGGGTGATGCGCCGAGGCCTGATGAGCACACCGTCAACCCCAGATAGAACATCCACCCAGCTCACCCCTGTGAGCTGTGTGCACTCGCAGACATAGTAGCGGCCTTGGCCTGTGCTTACTAGTTCCATGGCTCGGTGGGTGAGCTCGCTTTTCGGACTAGACGAGGATGCAGACAGACGCGCTTGAACAATTTTAGATGAACACGTTGGCTGGCTCTCTAGTGCCATGGGTCGGAGATCTATTGTCTGGCTAAGATGATTACATCTGCTGTCTGTCCAGGGATACGTGTGTATTGGGGGCCTTCGCGCAGCACGCGCCATGTCGTGGGGAACCCATCTTGTGTCACCACGCTTACGGTAAAGGCTAACATGTGCCTGTAGAGCAGATCATAGCACGTATGGCCGATCGCCGATCTGCATTCAGGGCGGCTCTGATGTGACTTTGGCTCCTCGCGTCTTGGGTCGTATTGTGTTCTTTGCTCCGCGCTAGAACCTGGAAGCTCACAGCAAAGGCCTAGGTGTGCTCGCGCTGGTACCTGGAGCTGTACGCGTGTGTGTTGACGTCGCGTTCACATAATAGAGGCGGATGAGGAGATCTCGCGCCGGTCCCACTAGGGTGGGTCTCTGGTGTGCTGGATGGGACATCGAGTGGAGCACCGCGCGTGGAGGCTGAAGCGGAGGCTGATCCCTGATATGGGACTCTGAGAGACTGTGAGCGCAGTGAAGTGGACACGCTTGCGCGCCGCGGTGGCTGCGAGGAGGGGAGGAGGCGGAGGACAGGGGAGTGCCCACGTGTGGCGATCACACCACGTCGGTGGAGAGCCACATATAGCGGGCGGCGGTGCCTCGGCCTTGTGTTTTGAGGCTCTATATGAACGCTGTTCCCTCTCATTTCTACTGCGATGCAATCGCTGCAGGCGCCGCTGGATCGTGCTGCTCACATATTGGTAGCGCCCCAGTGAGCGTTAAACCACTTAAGGTTCTTGCCTATCTAACTTATGCGTTTGACGGTCAAAGGCGGCATTATGACATCGCTGGGTGAAATCGGCTCGGCTCGCGTCTCAACAAGAGAGGCACACGTAGGAGTTGTGACGCTCCGGTCCTGGATCGTTGTCTTGCACTCAGCGATAAAGCGAGTAGCAGCGGCCGTGCGTTTCGCGCTGTCCGTGGCTGGCGCGAAAATCATCTTCAGCTCGACCGTCTGCGACCGCCCCTCTCCCTTTTGTTGCGTGACGGCGGCGGTCCCGTATTGACACACTACCCTCACTTCGTCTCTTCCTCACCTCGTCCACTGAACTGAAGCGCTCGCAAGCAATTCTGCGGAAAAGACCAGGATGGATCGCAATGTCGTCATCATATAACAACAGGTGACTTGTGTCGGTCCTGACTTCTGCATCAGAGGCTGTGGCTACAAGCAAGGGGCACTGCAAGGCGTTGCCGACGCCGGGATTTTTGGGCCGCTACTTGACCCCCGACGGCTTCGCGTTCACTCCTCTGATTGGCATCAGTAACTGGGGTGCAGTGCAGAGAAAATCATCGATTTTTGGCATCTTGATCTTTTAACATGCCTTCTGACCCCACGCGCTTTTGTCGCTCAAAGAGGTTTTCAGAAATCTGGGATTATCACCAACAGTTGGTGGGTACACGAGTTGATCGTTGTGTGGGCTGCTTTCGCATGTTGCGGACAGATGGCTGATGATGCTGCGATGACGACATTTGTGGCCCGTGCTACTGCGAGGTCCCGAGGAGGTAAGAGGCTGATGCATGGTTGCATTATCCCAACTGCTAGGACAGCATTGGCGACGAATGTGCGCGCTTCACTTAGATTCACCAGGGCCATTGGCTCCACGACTGACGGCTGACAGTCCTGCAACACTCTGACAGCATTCCCGCTGGCCATCGCGTGTTGTCGCTGCACTGGAAGGAGCAACTTCTCTCGTACCTTATACCCCTATGTCGCTACCCCCCTCTTTGCTCGCTTAACGCCACCTGCAATTTCGTTCCATGTTCAGAAAAATATAAAAAAATTTGATAGGAAGGTATGTTGATTAGTTTTGGAAGTCTATCTTATTAAAAGACGGCAAATCACAGCGTATTCTAAAATTCCCTTAATCAAATTCAAATTTGCTTGGATTCAAAATTTAACTGCAAGGTGTCTATCAACAAATTGGACTGGGCAGAAAATTCCTATAAATCATATAAACACGTATCTGTTAGGTTTTGGGATATAATTAAACGGTATTTTTTGCACCTTTCCAATTCACCCTGTGCGCGTTCAGCTATTATAGAATTGCTGTTTTAGCTCGCTTACGAGATGCTAGCCTGCGACATCATGCATCACGTGCCTGGTGCGCAAAGTCAAAAAAGCACGTGTAACTGTTTTGTTTTGATATATAATAAACTGTTTTTTTTCGCACCTTTCAATCACCTCGTGGTGAATATAGAACTTGCTGCTTTGCTTTAAACACGCTATTTCGTTGATGCTGCGTCAAATGAACAGTGCCTGGTGGCGCGCAACAAAAGTCAAAAATACACATAACTGTTATGTTTTGATATAAAAACTGTATTACTTTCGCGTTGCACCTTTCAATCGTCACCTGTGGTGAATTTTAGAATTGCTTGTTTTAAGATTTACGTCGATGCTCGCGTCAAGGAACACGCTGCCTGGGTGTCGCTCAAAAAAATTAGTCAAAAAACATACGTATCATGTTCAGTTTTGATATACTCGTAATCTGTATTTTTTTGCACCTTTCAATTCACCTGTAGTGACTATAGAATTGCTCGTTTTATGAGTTTACGTAGATGCTGCGTCAATGAACAGTGCTGGGTGCGCCAAAAGTAAAATAAACACGTACTGTTATGTTTTGATATAATAAAACGGTATTTTTTGCACCTTTTCAATTCACCTGTTGGTGAATATAGAATTGCTTGTTGTAAGAATTTACGTAGATGCGTGCGTTCAAATGAAACAGTGATGGAGTGCGCAAAAAGTCAAAAAACACGTTAAACTGTGAATGTTTTCGTACGATACGGTATTTTTGGCAAACATACATACTGTGCTGTACTACAAGATTGCTGGCTTTTGTAATTTAAGTGCAAGGTAGGGATATATCAACAGTCCGAGCTCTGTAATGGGTAAAATTTGAACACCTATATGAAATGTAGTCTGTTATCTGAAAAGTGGGAGTTCTTGCATGCTCTATCATAAGCAGACTCCTGCGATCGCCTTACTAGAATATGTGTTCGACTCCTATGTATAAGTTAAGGGCCCTGCCCCATATTTCCACGCGAAATTATTTTCTAATAGCACTGACTCCGTTAATAATTAAAGATATTCCACTACGTAATGTCTACACTAAGTATGGTGAACTGTTATCCAGGGTTTTTATAGATAGGGTAGCTTGTCTGTGTTCGCCCGCGGCCCCCCCCCCCCCCGGCCGCTCCACCCGCCGATGAATGTACAGTGGCTACGATCGCTTGCTTTGCAAAATTCTCTATGCTTCTACTACATAAAATGTTCAAATCCTTCATCTAACATAAATTGGAAGGACTCACATGCTAATTGTAGCAGGTTCTCTTCTCTGTGACAGAACTCTAGCACTATGTTCGCTAGAGCTGTTTGGCCAACAGGCTGGAGCGCACAACGTCCTATCCCTATGAGAGTCGCTGAGAGACACTGAGGCTGAATAACAGGAAACGTCTGTTCTAAGGTAAACTCCGAGCCCCCCCCCCGGTCATGTGATTTTATCCAGCAATGTCGCAACCATAACATCCCATCGTGCATCGATCGTCGACACCTACACATCGCCCCACACCCTAGCTCCTATGCTGTAATTACTGATCATCTGCTGGCCTCAAAAATTACCTAGGCTAAGCGCCCGAATAAAAGGCGCGGATGTGCCTTAGCATAGATGACCGGCGCACACAGATCTTTATCCTTAACGCTATTGCTATGATCGCCGGACAATTGCCGCCTCACACACATAGAATCTATCACTCCTTGCGCCGACTTTCTACGCGTCGCGCGCCGCTTCAAAAACCTCGGTCTCAACATGTCCTCAGCTGGCGCGAAATCTGTTGTAGGGGGCTCGCCAGCCTATCGCATCTGTTCGGACTCCATATAGAATTTACTGTACTTCTAGACAGCCCAAGCACGTGAAGTCTTCCTTAGCAAGCCGGATGGTCTGCTCGCTCGTTTCACTCACGTTTTCGATCCGTTCTCGCCATATCATGCTTCCGATCCACGCGCTGAGAAAAACGTCATAGGCTAAACGCCATCTCCCGTGCCCTCGGACGTGGTCGGTGAGAAACCCTTGTTCACATAGACATAATTCTCTCTCCCGAAACGGTTGGTTCACGCTGGGGCATCCCTCCCAGATCTGCACACAGGATATGTCCATCACGTGGGCAAGACGTTCGTGCTGCCGGCACCGCACAGGAAGAAAAGTGTCTGGAGCATGAGGGCACGAGCCTCTCGTCTTGGCTGGTCATTCCCTGAGCCACGGAAGTCCACTACCGCTCTCGTGATAGCCTCGGCACGTGCACTGGTCGCAGGACCTTCCACCGCTCGCTCTGCGCATCACATCGCGGCATCGCGATCCAAGGCTCCCAACCGCTGCCACAGGCCTGCAGGTCTCTGTGGCATCCACATGCCCGGTGCCTGAAATCCCTTCGCGACGCTACATAGCACACTATGGATGCGATCATACTCCTCTGACCTTCCGCGCCTCCTCTGGGAATTCGGCGCATCCCTGGGTGCGTTACAGTCTCGGTTCTCTCGCACAGAGCTGTCCCTCTTCGTGCCTCTCCCTGGCCTGCCGTCGGCTCCACCATTCTCGGGCTATCATTTGCACTTTCCGACCTTGTTTGCCCGACATGCTGGCGCGCGACTTCCAATCATTGTCTCCCCGACCGAGGTGGTGGGGTGTTTTCCAATTTGTTTCCGATTTGGCGTGCACTATGCTCCCGTCGCAATGTCAAAGCTGGGAAGCTTTTCGTCAGCATATCACCTGCAATCCAATGGGCAGGTGGACGCGCGGTTGACACCCAGATTATGGGTGGGAATGCTACCTGCGGTAACTTGTATCCTGGCACGTGTCAGGACAACCGCGGGCCCCCGAGCTGCTCCCATTGGGCCCCGAATTTCTCGTACAACATCGCCGTATCGGAGGCACAGACGGCGTGCTCCATTCTGCTTGTAGCGCACGTATGGCCGCACTCACACCTACCCCCGCTCGTTCCCCCCGCGCCTACTGTTTCGGATCTTGTGCCCGCTGTTCCGTCAGCGGGGGGGGGGGGGGGAACACCCAACGTTGTGCCGGCATATCATGGCCTTTCTGGCAGGAGAGGCGCGGATCTATTCCCTACGTCGGCGCCCTGTGCCCGGTGTATGCGAAGTCCCTCAGCGCATGATCCTAAGAGGTGAACGCCCTGCTCCAACATTCCTCCCAGCGGTGCACTAAAGTTTGGCTCTCTCGAGGTACGTGCGCAGTGAAGGTTTCGAAGTCTTAAATTGGGACCCCCTCGCTTTCCTCGAAACCCTTCAAAGGTTGGCAGTTGAACCCGGGAGTGACGGACAAGCTATCCTTGCCTCATCTCTCCGGATCCGAAAACTCGCATTCCATGTCTCCCCGCCTTAAGCGCGCTGGTCCCTGTGAACCGGTTTCTCACTGGAATGTAATCCCTTCCACCGAGTACGCCAGTCCGCTGACATCTCTTGAGGTAAAGGACATTCGGTGGTGATGAAGACGGTGCTGAGGGCCAAGCGCTTGCCTTCCCGTAGCATTCGCGAAGGGCTTTGGACCCGAGGGAGGTTCCTGGGAGCCAGAATGAAAATCCTGAATCGTGACCTACTCCTCAGGTTTCTGCATCCTAAGAACGAGGGCGAGGTTATAGGGGGGGCGCACACTGTAACGGGCATTGGCCGCCAGGTCGGTGACACCACGGACACGCAGGTCGCCACCGTGTACCCCGAGGCAGGCCCCCGGGGGGGACGTGTGCCGCCGCGGGTCCTATTTCCCCCGTGGTGACCCGTTCGTCTCTCCCTGACCGCGCTCCCTTCGGTCCGCGCCCCTGCTGGGGAAATGCCATGCGCACTCCCTAGCGCAATCTTCATGTAGATTTAAAGGGACAGTGCCCCGGGAAATTGGCAAATTGCGGGCGCTGTCTCTTTTTAAGTTTTGGACCCACGTCACTTTCCCCGCTGGATTTTGTTGCATGTGCCTTGAAAAACCCGTTCCTGTTTTTTAGTTCCCTTCCGTGTACTAGCCCTTGCTACGTTCTCGATCTGAACCTCGCCGCCCTGCCCTGACCTTCCCCGTCCATGACCCAAACCCATTGCCGTGCCCTGCCCAATCCCTGCTCACCACTAAAAATTTTTGGATTCGTTTTGACCTGTGCACCTCGCTCCCGCCGAAGAAAGTCCGTGGGGGGGGTAACGACGGTAGCCTCACGCCGCAGCAAGTCCATCCCGCTTTGCAGTGGGCTCTGGTAAAAAAGGGGGGCTACTTAGATTCCGTTCCCTGGCGGGCTTACCCCAAATTTGTTTGCTGGTCCCGGATCCACTACCAAGTCATTACTTATACTTTCAGATAGGTGTTTTTTTTACTTTGGGCAGGCCCTTTGTTGATAGAGGCCCTTGTCTTTAAAATTTTAAACAGCAATTTGTAGTCACGCCGTTTTATTTGATAGGTGCAAAAATCCTTTTATTATTTTTATACATTTCAGTAGGTGTTTTTTCCTTTGGGCAGTCCTTTTTTGATAGAGCACTTTTTACTTAAAATTTGAATACGAATTTTGTAGTCACTGCCGTTGTATTTGATAGGTCAAAAATCACTTTTTTTATCTGTTAACATTTCAATAGGGTTTTTTCATTTGGGCGCCAGCTTTTTTTATAGAGCCACCTTGCATTTAAAATTTAAATACGAAATTTTTGGGTAGTAAATGCCGGTGTATTTGATGGGTGAAAAAAATTCCCACTTTTATTATCCGTTTTTTTTTACGGTTTTGGAGGTGGATCCACTGGACCCCGGGCAGGCGATGGCGTAACCCACCCCGGGGGATGAATTTAAATTTTTGGCCCCGGGAAAACCCACCAGACCCCCCGGGCAAAGCGGGATGGTTTTTCCCTTGCGGCGGTTTCTAAATAGGAGCATTGCCCGGCAATAAACCCAAAATTCCCCGGTTTGCACTCCCCCTTTAAAATTTTCCAAATTTCCCCGGCGCGCACGCCCCTAGGGGCGGAGCTACGCCCCGTGGACCGGCAACAGAGAGAAAGGGAAGCGGGGCCCGGGTAAGTGGGGCCCGGAAGGGGCCGTTTAAAGGAGGCCCCGGAACCCTTGTCGGGACGGGGCCCTGGGACGGGGGCCCCGGGCGAAACCGGGCGGCCCGGGAAAAGTGGGTCGCGGGGGGTTTCCTGTGACAGTAAAAAACCCATTTGGTTCCCCCCCTTGGGCCCCCCTTTCTTACTGGAATGTAAAACTCGGTGGGTTGCGGTTGGGGTTTTTCCCTCCCCGGCTCCCAAAAACCTCTCTTCGGGCCCCGAAGCCCCTCCGGGCCCAACCGGGAAAAGTATCGTTTTTCCCCAGTTACCCCTCATCCCCAGAATTTCCTTGACCTCGAAGAAAATTGGGGGTGCATCAGCCACAGACGGGAGGGACGGCCCCCCGGGAAAAAAATTTAAAAGGCCCAAGGGGTTTCAAAAGGAAATGAAACAGGGTTGGGATTCTCATGTAGGAGGGACCCGGGTTTGTATGCTCCCCGGGTTGATGCGGCGATGCCCTCAAAGGGTCCCGGGGGGAAACGGGGTCCCAGTTTGTGAGAGGGCATTTTTAAAGGGGACAAAATTAAAAATGAAGCCACACCTTTTCCCCCTGGAGGGGAAAAACCGGGGAGGGTTTCCTCTTGTCCGCTTGGTCTTCTTGGCCTGGACGCGCGGGAGCCACGATGGGGGTTGGGCCAAAAGGGGCCCTTAAATTCTTGAACCGGGTTCTTCCGCCCCGGAACCTTAAGGGGAGGTTCCCAAAAGGGAGAGGGGGGCGGGAATTAAGCCATAAAATGATGTAGAAGGGGGAGGCCCCCGCCAAATTCGACTAAAGGGGGGATTTTATAAGAGAAAACTCCCCCCACGGCAGCAAATTCCCCCAGTCATCTTGGCGTGCCGAGACAAAATGACGAAATAAAAAACCCAAGACCGGGTTTTGACCCCTCTCCACCTGGCCGTTCGTCTGCTTTTTGGTACCAGAAAAAATCGAGCTTCATGAATTTGGTTGCACGGGGTTCGCAAAAACCTGGGACGAATTAAAACCCCCGGCCCCGAGACAATTTGTGGGGGAAGCCCCAGGGCAGCCGGAACACATGGAGGGAAAAAGCTCGGGCCAGACGGGAGGCAGTTTGGCAGCCCTGGCAAGGGGACAAAATTTGGCCTTTTTGGAAAAAAGCGTTTTTAACCCACCCAAAAAAGGTGTTGCCAGACGACGGAGGGAGGTCAGTTATAAAAGTCCTTTCAAAAGGGGTTGGTCCAGGGTTGTGGGGGAAATTTGGGAAGGGGCTAAAAGTGGCCTCCCGGTTTTGTGACGTGGCGCCCTTGTTGGGGGCCCAACAGGAGTCACAAGGGACGAAACGAAGCCCTTAACACCCTTTTTCCCGTTCTGGGCCCCCAAATAGAACCGGGTTTAATCGGCAGAAGGTTCTTCGGGCGCCGGGATGCCCCAGCCCCCCAATGGGGAAATGTCCCCCCATTTTAGGTTTCGTCTCGGAGAGCAGGGCGAACATAAGCCCTTTCCCAGGGGGGAACCTTCCGGAGGCCCCACGGGCCGCCCCCAAAGATAAAGGCGCTCTGGGGGAAATTTAATATGCTAAAAAAGAAACTTCACCCACCATGAGGGAGGCGGGGGAGAGGGCATCAGCTCTCACATTCTTTTTGGGCTGGCCTGAAGGGGATCTGAAAAATCAAAGGGGGAGAAGAAGTTTGACCACCTGGGCCTGGGGGGAAAAAAGGGTCGCTGAGCCTTTTTAAATTTTGGGAAAAAGGGGGTTCTTGTGGTCCGAGTAGATAAGGATGGGAAAGGGGGCGCCCTCCAGAAAGTAACGCCACTCCCCCGGGCCCCCAAATTTTTGGGCTAGTACCCCCGGGTCCCAATCGTGTAATTCTTCTGGGGCCGTCGAGAACGTTTTTGGAGAAGAAGCCGAAGTTCCCGGGTTTTTAAAACCCCCGGGGGCCCCCTTTTTGGGCGTAAAAACTGCCCCAGCCCCCCAAAGTTGAGGCATCCACCTCCAGTGTAAAGGGTTTTCTTTGGAACCCGGGGACGTGAAAGGATAGGGGCCGAAAGGAAGGGGACTTAAAGCTTCAAAAAACGCCTCCCCCCGGCCTCGACCGGCCAGCTGCATGGTTTGGCTTTTTTCCCTTGGTGGGGGAACTATCGGGGCCCCAGGTGGAAAAGGGGGGAATAAAACGGGCGATAGAAAGTTGCAAAGCCCAAGAATCGCGGATTGCCCGCAGGCCGACGGGGCGGGGCCCATTTGCAAAAAAGAAAATGGGTTTCGCTGGATAAAACCGAAAAGGCCTTGGTCCGAGATGACGCCCCCCCCGGGAAAGGGGGAGGCAAAGTGGGATGGAGAGGCATTTCCCCCCACCCTTGGCGTAAAGGTGGTTCTCCCGGGAGACGTCTCAGTAACCTGACGAACATGGCAACGGGGGGTCTCGAGGTCAGGAGAAACACCAGGATGTCATAAAGGGAAAAAGCCCACCACCCCGGTGGGGAGGAGGTCCTGAAGAGTATTCCCCTAGCCCCCTGAAAGAGGGGGAGCATTGCACAGTCTTTAAAAGGGATCACCATGCTCAAAGTGCCCGCCCCTGGTGTTGAAGGTGCTTCCATTCGTACCCCCTTTCGGAAATTGGGGCCCCAAATTGGGGAGGCCCCTTCAGATCCCCTTAGAGAAGATCTTGGTGCCCCGCAGGCGGTCAAACAGTTTTCCCTGATCAACGGCAGTGGATACCGGTTTTTTCACCGGATCTTGTTCAAACCCCGGTAGTTCTGTGGGAGGGCCGTAAGGTTTCCCTCCCTTTTTCTTTCGAAAATTTAAACCCCGCAAACCCCCGGGAGAAGAGGACTTTTCGGATGAACCCCTTTCCGAGATTCTCCTGGGGTGTACTCGGTCATGGCTTCCCGTCTCAGGGGAAACCGGGGCATGGGTTGGGCTCGGCCCGGGGAGGACTGGTACCTGGCAATAAGTCAATTAGCAAACGTATGGACGATGCGGAGGCGACTTTTCGGCTTGTCTCTCAAGAGAACACATCGGCGTACTCCAGATATTTTTGGGCGGCAGCCCGGGGAGCAGCTCCCCGTAGGGTTAAACGAGAGCAGGGAAAACACCGGGGGAGGTTTCCACCAAACAACGCCCCCCACAGCTGGGGGCCCCCAAAGAAAACATTTTTCCCGTAGACCAGTCCAGGATAGGGGAGTGGGCCGTAAACCATGGGAGGGCCGAGGGGATCGCCGGCGAGGAGCAAGGCAACAAATAGAAGGCATTTTTTCCCTTTTGCAGAGCCCCCAAAAATGGAGGGGACAGTGGGCTTTGGTTTACGAACTGGTTTGGGGTCGCTAAGCAGCTCCCCGCTGACAGATGAGATGACAAGCGGTTTTTTCCGACGTAGGAATGGGAAAACCGATACGGGTTCACTAGAGGCTGGTGGATGAAGTTCCCGGGGGAGCCCCATTTCCCGAAACGCCGGAACCTGGAACGTGATCCCCAAATCTGCACGACCCGCACAGGGATCAAACAGGGGATGGAGAGGGGGGAGGTTGCACCCAGGGGAAGCCCCTCCCACGATCCCAGGGGGCGGGAGTTTTCCCCCAGGCTTGGGGCGCTTGGGGCCAAAATTTCCCCCGAAAATGCCTGAGCTGCCAAAATAGAGGACAAGGTTTTTTTTGCCCCCGCTGGGCCCCAATTTTGCTCGAGAGGCGACCCGTTTAATCTGCAAAGGGGTCCCTCGGGGGTTGTCGGCTGTTTGGCCCCAGGAGACCCCTGGAACCCTTTCCAGTCGAGGAAAACCGGTGAAATTGGGTGGGCTTTACGATCCCCGAAAAAGCTTCCTTCATTGAAGGGTATGTGGGTGCGGGTCGCTAACCGGAAACAATTGCTGAGGGAAAATGGGAGGTTCCCAGCGGCCAAAAAACGGGTTTAATCGGGTTGGGGAGTTTTTTTTTTGAAAGTAGAAAACCCGGCGGGCCCCGTTCTATGATAGTTAAAAGGCCAAACGTACGGAATTGTTTTCCGGTTGTCCCCAAAGACAGGTCCCCCCCGGGGGGTAGGTTTTAGGGGGCTTTCTCAGCGGAGGAGGACGGGCTGTTCCTCGAAAAACGTTTGCGGGAATAACTAAGGAAAAGACGTAGAAAACCCCCGTCACAGGTTTATCTTTTGTCCCAAAACGGGTAGCCCTTTCCGGGCCCTTTCCCCCCGGGGAGGAGGCTGACCCCGAAAGCCCCCTTCGCCGTTCGGCCCGGGAACCTGGTCGACCCTTCAAACTCCCCAAAGGGTTTGGCATTTGGGGGATGAAACCCCCCGCATTTGTTTCGGATCAACCCCTGAACTTGGAAGGGGGACAGCCCAAGCTTGGGGCCCCTAAAGGAGCCCCAGGGAAACCCTTGAGGAAAAGGAAAAACTGGAGTGGGCGGGGGATTTTTTTGTGAAAAAAAGAAAGACTGCTGCACCAAGGAGGGAAGTTGCTCGGCTGCGGTTTTTTGTTCAAAACTGTTGCGATTGCTTTTTTCCGACGTGGTTAAAGTGGCAACCCGGGAAGGGCAACCCTTTTTCGGGGTCCAAGGCCGGATCCTACTGTTAAAGGTTGGAGGTGGATCCCCCCGGGCCCAAAACCGGGGATGGCGTAAATCCACACCAGGAAATGGAATCTAAAATGGGGACCCGGGATTCACCCAAACCCGCCGCAAAAACCGGGGTGGTCTTGCCCGCAGCGGGGTTTTTCCCCCAGGTCAAATACCACTGGCCGGGGCCTTTCCTGCGGTGGTGGCCAAGGTTGCGCGGGACAGGGGAACCCCCAGGCCCGGGGCTTTGGGCGTAGGGCCCGGTTGGAGGTCAGGAAGGCGGCTCTGTTCGTAGGGCGGGAGCCCAAACAGGAGGCGGGCAGGGGGCAAGGTTTTGTAGACGGGAAAAAGAAGCAGGGAGTCGGGACCCCGGTAAGGCAAGGGGCAGGAATGCTCTGGGAAAACCCTTTTAAAACCCTGGAAATTTTTTTCCCCCAAGGATCCGGGGAGGGGCAGGAAGTGGGCCCGGGTAAAAGGCAATGAACCCAAATTTCCCGGGCACTGCCCCTTTAAATTCAAAAATTTGGGGGGGGGGGGGCGGGGCCCCCCCTAGGGGCGGGGCTCGCGCCGGGGACCGGAAAACAGACCTGAGCAGGAGCGCGGGCCCGGGGAAGTTTAGTGCCCCGGGGGGAACGATGGGACCCAGGGAACCCCGGGAAACCCCGGGCGTGGGGGGACGGGGCCCCCGCTGGGAGCAGGGGGGCGCCTGCGACCCGGGACATGGGGGGCAGGGGCGTCCGTGACACGTATTTCATTTTTAATTTGGTGTTTTTCCCCTTGTGCAGTCCAGCTTTGTTGTTTAGAGGCACCTTGCCTTAAATTTGAAAAACCGCAATTTTGTAGTTTACTGCAGGGTATTTGATTTGGGGGGAAAAAATCCAAATTTTAATTATCCGTATACATTTAAAAATAGGCGGGTTTTTTACTTTGAAGCAGGCCAAGGGTTTGTTGATAGAGGCCCCTTGCACTTAAAATTTTAATACAGCAATTTGTAGTCACTGCCGGGGGATTTGATAGGGGCAAAACCTTTTTCCTTTTTTTATCCTTTTACATTTCAGATAGTTGATTTTTTACTTTTGGGGGAAAAATTCCCAAACTTTGTTGTTAGAGGCACCTTGAATTTAAATTTGAATACAGCAAATTTTTTTTTTGATTTGAGGGATTTGGGGAAAAGCTGTGATTTGCCGTCTTTTTAAAAAAAGACTTTCCAAAACCCTTCCCTACCTTCCCCAAATTTTTATCTTTTTGAACATGGACGAAATGGGAGGGGGTAAGCGAGAAAGAGGGGGGTAGGACATGGAGGAGAGGTCGGAGAAGGTGCTCCTTCCATGCTGGGGAAAAACACGCATGCCATCGGATCGTCGGTTGGGAGGACCGTCAGGCCTGTCATCGCTTGGTTTAGGGCCCCGTGAATTCAGTAACGAACGCGTTTCCAAACTGTTTTTTTCAGTGGTTAATGCAACCTGCATCCCGCAGTCTTTCCTCCCCGCCCCCAGTCCGGCCAAAAAATGTCTTTTTCAGCATATCAGCCAAACCGTTTCCAAAAAGAAGCGAAGGCAGCCCAAAAATTTAATCGTTTACCCACCCCTGTGGATAATCCATTTTCTGAAGACCTCTTTTTATGACAAAATCGGTTGGGGTCAGAAAAGGGATTTTTTAAAA